>JASFDH010000839.1:0-18865 GCA_036937195.1 Nidularia pulvinata
TTCTAGTATTTAAGTACTTCAAATGTATCATAGTACTTCAGTTTGTTAATTTTATTAGTCTCTCCACTTCTACTCAATTGGTTAAACTACCTCCAAATCATCCCTACTCATCTCTACCTGATAATCTCATCTTGTTGTTGTACTTCATGCTCAACAAGATCTCCGGTCTCCAGAGATCCCTCCTGACCAAATCTTCGGTCAGGAAGTTGAGTGTCATTGTCACTATATTTGAACCATACCACTCACTGTTACCTGTAAATTGGGCATTAGTAATGAAGGAGGTGCAGCACATAAACTGAAGCTGTCATTTATCTTGACTACTTCCTTTGGTAGTGCTTGAACACGTTTCCTAGAGATATTCCTGGAGTCTCTGGTGTCTCTTCTTGATCACTGTGCATATCTTATCTGTCCGGAACTCTAGCCTATACCCCAGAAAGCATGTTTGTGACAGTTTCCAAATAGACAATTTTCAACAGGGGTTCTCAAAAGTATCAAGGTCTCCAAACAGAATTGTGTATCATCAACTGTCATTATGTTAGATGTTATCCCTGAATCAGATATTTCTATATATGCAGTAATGATCCTGGAATTTAAATATTGGTGTTGACAATAGATGGAAGGCAACAGAAAGATGCATTGAACCCACCTGTATGATATCCCAGCTTACAGTTCAGTACTTAATCAACTCCTCTGGCAAGTGAGGTGCCGAGTATCCTACTTCCTTAATGTTCTAATACTTCTGTAGACAACAACATCAAGACAGTAGCAAATGCTCTGCATTGGGCATTCAGTAGAAGTAAGGAACACAATATCTACCCACACCATGTCAAACATATTGCAAGTTTACAGAGTACTTTATCTGAGTGTTTGAAAACAACAAATCTCTTGTGGAATCATTTCTACTTTTATATATATGAAAGCTAATATGATTGGGGGTGAGATATGGGTTGCCAAACTTCCCAATGTGGGTGTTGTTGGTGTGGCTCTGTGGTTTGGACCTGGTCAAAAGTGTCTTTCAAGGTATATCTGTATACAATTAGATGTATCATGAAATAAACTTACCAATTGAAAGTGAGAAATAGCACATAGCTGGTTGGAGCCATATCATGGATAATTTGGACTCAAAATATAGGGATTGGTGGTACTATGTGAATAAATTTGAATTATTAAGTATATTCTTTGACATATTTGTGGTTAGTTCTCATCTGCTCCTGATTCCATGAGAGATAAGTTCTACAGACATGGAAAACATTTTGCATCCTATCAACTGCACACTTTCAATGTTCTTCCACAACATCAAAGCTATGGTTATTGCACTGCCTTGATGAAATAAAAGTGAACTATCAATTTCTTCTATTGGTATTCACATGGTAAGCTTACATTTTCATGCTGTGGCTGCTGCTACAGATATAGTACTTGGGAAGAGGGGCTGTAGTTTGTAGGGTATAAAAACAATAAAATTGCTATACTGCTTTACAGAGTGCTCACAACCTCTTAAGTTTGTGGGAGCAAGTTTGAAATAAGTTGTTATTCAAGCAAGCAGTACAAAATGCACCAGATATATATAAAAAGATTTCTGACACTATGCTAGCTAGATGTAGTGAATGATCTTCTTTTTCACTAATCTAGCTACAGGCTCATTGAGATGGTCTTACTGTCTCTACAGCTTTCAATATCAGTTTGTTCTAGGTATGGATAAGGTTCCTCTCCACATAAACTCCAATTCTTCTAGGGTGCTCTTTCTTCCCTTGTAAATACAAATTAACTCTCTGAACCTAATTCAGATGGTCCTCCATTCCATTATTTCCCCCAAAACACAGTGGTCTTCCTTCTGTCTTTGGGTGAAGATTCTAAGAGATGGTCTTCCTTTCTCCTGAAATCACACTTTTCATTAACTAAGTCAGGAGTGATGGTCTTCCTGTCCCTCAGACTTCTTTATTCAGTAGGATAGACTTAGGACTTGGTCCTGAGACTCTATCATATGGAACTTGATTCATTGCTCTCTTTAAATAGTGTATACCAGTCCAATTTGAACATATGAAGCATGTGGAAGTAGAGGTCAGGTTATAACTAATATGTGGTGAGAGGGTCAGCTAAAAAGAGGACATATGAATACTAAGAGAGCTAACTGAAAAGATTTGTGGAGATGAAAGATAAGAACTTGAATGAAACTAGCAGAGAATGAAGACTAGTGGAGAATGAAGACTAGTGGAGAATGAAGACTAGATATGGAATATCTGAAACATGTTGTTGGCTGTGGTGTGGCTGACATGGCCAAAGCTCAGCCATAAGGACTTGAAATTTGTGGTGAATTGTGGTATTACAGGATGGTGATGAGTGATGGCTGGAATAGGGTATGACAGCCACACAGGAAGTGTGCACAATTCATGGGCATTTCAAAGCACCTATGTCATTTGTGAAAATGAGCATGTATTTGGCCCCAGAAAATAGATGTAGGCCAACTCTGCATATCCTGCAGAGAGATGTTGTGTTGCCTCATTCTGTAAACCTGTCACAAACTCATTTCCAGGGTATAACCTAGAGGTTCCAGGCAGATAGAATAACCCAGTAGGGCTAGGGAGGAATACCAGACTCCAGATATAACTCTTGAAAATGCATTTGAGTGCAACCAATGAGAGAGGGTCAAGATGGGTGATGGCTTCAGCTTATGTGCTGCACCTCCTTCATTCCTAACACCCAATTTACAGATGATGGTGAGTGAGTTGATTCAGGGAAGAGAACAATTGATACTCAACTTCCTGACCAGAGATTTGGTCAGGAGAGGTCTCTGGAGACCAGAGATCTTGTTGAGCATGAAGTACAATGATGAGAGGAGATTATCAAGTAGAGACAAGTGAGGATGGTTCAGAGGTAGCTTAACCACTGAGTAGAAGTGAAGAGACAAATATACACAATCAGCAAACTGAAGTACTACAATACATTCAAAGTACTTAAAACATACTGGTGAACTGGAGAAGTAAGTGGGTCAAAGGAAAGAGAACATATGATGAAGACTAAGGAATAAAAATTGAATGTTAATGCAAAGATATATACTTTGAAAGGTATAGTGTATGTGGCTGAAAAAAAGTAAGTACAAAAATGGAAATGGACCAGAGTAAACCTGAGTAAACCCAGAGATGAGCAGGAAGTCAGGAAAGCTTTGGGATTGATTGTAAACAGTCCAGAGATGGCACATGCTGCACCATATAGTGATATAACAAAACCCCATAATGGTGATCTTTCCCCTGATCAACACACATTTAACTACCATGTCTCAAAGGAAAACTCTTACTGCTGTTATCATATTTTAATCCACTGACTATTAATCTCAAAGACCTGTATTTGCATCAAGCATGTGATTGGTGTTCTTAAAAGCCAATTCCAGTCACTTCTGGAGTTGTGGCTGCAAATCAACTTGCATAAGCAGCACCTTTGGGTATTGATGTGGATTCAGACTTGTGTGATCCTGCACAACCTTATCATCCACCTCAAGGATAGGCAGGGAGACAAAGACTGCAAGGAAGAATTCTTCCAAGCTGGAACATTGCAGAAAATTGTCAAAACAACCAAGATATGGTGGCAGTTGAAAGCAATGAATAAGAAAATGGTGAGATTTTGGAAGTGAGGAAGAAACTTGAATCAATCATAGTCATGAATAAACATGATACTGCTTATTAAAATATAGTAATCTATGACATGAATAGATTCCAAGATATGTACTACTCAAAATGATGACTTGATAGTAATGTTTGGACAGCAAAAATGGTAGAGTGATGTGTATGATGTGGATGGCAACAGGGAAGGGATGGCCATGGACATAAGCCATGGAGGCATACACAAATAATCAAACCATCAGTGGAACATCAAGGCCACTATCAACATCACCACACCAGCAGAAAGACCACTGATACACAGACTAAATGGTGCAACTGGGTTCCTGTTTAAAGTTCCTATAACTGCAACCTCAAGGCCAAACCCATCATCCAATGCTTGGGACCTCCCACCTTGAGCTCCAAGTCTCATTTGAAGCATGATAAGGCTCACATTTTTAGGCAAACTCTGCTTGCATTTGATGCTCTTCTATGGCAAGCTGTCACTCCTTAGCTGTATTCTTCTTGTCAAGGGCTTTGTTTTTGAGTTTCATTTGCTTGTATGACAGCTCTGCAATATGTTGTTTGTGCTTCTAGTTTCCAAGCATTGTGAGAGCTGCTGTCTGGGCCTTTGACTCTTCCAAGGTGTCAACATTCTATTTGGAGTGTGATCTGTCAGGCTTGACAGAGGAAGTGTGTGCAGAGGTTGATGACCTGCTGATTGAGGAGCTCCTGGAGTGAGAAGATGCTGTGTTCAGCTTTGCTGAATTAAGAAGGATAGCTTTTTGTGGCTGATATACAGGTGGGGGGGTAATATCATCAACCTTGTCATCTGTGAAAGAGGTGGCTGCTGCTGCTGCAATATTGTTGTTTTCATTACTGGAGATGTTAAGCAAGATGTTATCCTGGAAAAAGAGAAGTAAATGATCAAGGCAAATATATGGGACACATAAATACCCACCTCAGATGATGTATCATGGGCAGGAGTCTTCTTAAAACCACCTTGAATCAGACCTAGTGCCTTGCTAGCAAGATCCTGTCCCAGGTCTGAGGACACACTATATGGGTTGATGCTTAGGATGGTCCTCCAGAAGCAATGAAGCTATATCCCACCATGTAAAATTAACTTTCAGTTTATCTAACAGTAGGGTAAGCAGTGACAAGATTAAGATTCAGTCAAATAATTCACCTATTTTGTTGTAAATTTTGCTGTTGACTTGAATATCCTTGTACTTCAGACTAGAGCCAGTCTGTCCCAGCTCCTTGTTAAAGTCACAGTATTCATGCTTGAACCTTCAGGAGAATCAGCCATGCATCTGAGACAGTGAAGCTTTGGTGAAGACCTACCTTGTAAAATAATTCTCTGTTGACTTGTCATAATATGCTGAATTCTTCTTGAAATTGTCTCAGATAGCTTGATCTGCATCAACCAAGAAAACCACATCTGCAATCTTAGTGTAATAAAGGGACTTGCTCATCTTTGCAACCTGGCAGGAGTGCCCCTCAGCATTTGCATTTGCTGTTAAGTTTGAGAAAAGCTTGTTCTGTTCATGTGGGTTCTGTTCCAGCAAGTGCAGTATCCTGGTGGTGCAAGTAGAGTCCTTGTCCCAATTGATATGAGGACTTACTGAGGGCTTCTCTTCCTCTTTGTCACTGCCATTTGCTGCACTGACTGCCATGGAAACAGGCTTTCCTTTCTTTCTTGCAGGTTTGGAGGACACTTTTGGCAGGTTCTTAGCAACCTTGGAAGCAGGCTTAGTGGAAGGTTGCACAGCACCTTTACTACATTTGTTACCACCAGATGCCATGAGAAGAACAAGAGAGCAAAAGCAGTCAGCAACAACACAAGGACAGTGAAGAAGCAAGGAAACACATGGACAAAATCCATTGCAGTGGACTCTAGTTGAGTTTGAAACAGGAAGAAAATAGGCAAACAAGTAGGAAACCAAAAAATGAGCATTTTGTGTAATAGGAAGACCATGACCCCATTTTTGAAAATGGGCCCATTCTTGGCTCCTAATCAACTTCCTTATTGTCCTCCTACTCAGAATAGGAAACCAAGTAGGAGATCAAAAATGAAGTGAAAATGAGCTGAATAGGTGAACTTTGAGCAACCCTATTACTTTGAAACTCTATCCTTTTGCAGGTATCATCTTGTAAATCTGTTTGAATTCAATTAGTTGATAGATTTCTGTTGTCTCCTGTGTAACCAAATTCATCATTGAACTGTAAAGGAAGCAACTAATCACATATGAAATTTTGATCTGGGTGTTATGATGGCTTAATAAATAAAGCACATTGTAACTATAGTAAATCTGTGCTGTAACTGTGCTCACAATGGAGCCTCTATTGGCAAATTTGAATTACAAGAACTATGCATTCTGGCCCTTTACTCAAGTCATGCCAAACTCCAAATATGCTGTACATAATGCAACACATTTGCCCAACATCAGCACTAGGATTTGGTGTGTGGTAGTGAACTGGCCATTGTCACTTCAGTGACAGGCAGTTCATCCACACATATTCCACCACTATTTTAATACAGTGCTATGTCCCATGCTGGTCATGATTCAAGCCAATCCCTATAAAGCTGTCAAAGACACTTGTTCAATTGGATGGTCTTGGATAGCCATCTTCAAATGATTGAGATTTAGGCACTGTGACCAGTACTGCCAGCCACAATGCATTGAATTGACTAGATGAAAAGATACTGCTGGAGTTCAATTCTTTAGAAAATAAAATCTGATGAATCTGGAGGTTGGTTTTTACCAACCTCACTGTGGATATTGTTACAGCAGGCCAATGAAACCATGAAGATATATGGGTCAGTGCAAGTGCTCTGATGAATGAAATATACTTGCACCTTAGTTACATCCAAATTTTCCACAATATGCTTGCTTTATATCTCTTGTCTATCATTGCCACCTTAGTAACATTCAGAATTGGATTCAAAAATGCTCAGACCAGTCCCTTGTGATTTCAGTGGTCATTGTCTACATCCTAGCAATGCCACAGACAAGACCATGATAGTGCTGGATAATGACAATTATGATGGTGTTTTGGTCATTCTGTATGTTTCATACATGCAGTTTAACCAATTTTTTGTTAAAGAAGTCTACCAACTGTGCATGAATGCAGGGGTAATTGTAATGTCAGTTCTTGGTGGACATTCAGCACAGGAGACCCCCTGGTTTGCTTGGGAACTATGGACTTTTGCTTGGATGTGGATGCAAGTGAGTTCCATAAGACCTGAGAGTTGGCATTTTATTAAAAATATGCAATAGTTCCAGGAGATGGCATTGCAATGAAAATCTGGTAGTGCTATGATACAAATCTTGATGCACAGGATTAGTATTATACAAATGATGAATATATTGCTCTCATTGGTTAAGGTATGTATACCCTTCATACTTCAGCATTATTATAACATTGAAAATCCCTGTCAATACTATGTAGTGACCTTGATAGTAGCAATCTTGTGAGTGGAACAAAGATCAACTTGGACATGCACTGATTCAATCCAAAGAAAGTTTAGACCAAATGAGATATATGATTGTAAAGAGAGATCTATCTGGAAGCTCTCTTAGAGCAGTGCAACGGTAACAAAATAAGATACAGCAATGTTTAAGTTTGTCAATTGGATTTTTGAATTCATAAGCATTTATTCTTCTGCATGAATCAACAAGTAAGTATACAGCTCGGTCGAGGATTTAGACAATCCTTCACCTTTAGCCATTTTTTGACCATACTTGGAGCCCCGGATAGTTCTTGACCAGGGTGCTCAAACTGGTTGAGTATTTCTTGTAAGAAACCTACGAATTCCGGTGTTGGTGCTGCTTGCAGCATATGGAAAGCTACATTCATGGCTGCGAAATGAAATGCTTCATCCGCCTCTAAGTCCACCATGTTAGGATTCGGACGACCAAGTAGGTAACTGAGGAGTGCTTTGGAAATGCGGGAGTGAGTGTAATCATCACATTGACGATCACCAGAGCGTAATGGGTCGGATAGGAAGGTCTGAAACGGTTTGAAATGCATCAACCTGCACATCATACTGATCCACAGAACACCCTGTCTCATACCCAGAATGTCACGGATGATGTAGTCTGAGTGCATGCCTGTAACATCATTTAGAAGAAGTCCGATGACCGTACGCGAAGGTATAACTGGATCGGTGTCCAGAACCTGCCTGAAAGCTTCGTCAAGCGAGCTTTCAAATCGCTCTTTGAAACTTTGCATACGTAAAGCTGGAAAGTCCTGCAAAAATGCATTAATACGATAGCAAATATATCTCATGGTATGGATCGTACCTTTAACAGCAATTGATGAAAGGTGACCGGAATGCAATCCATCATGTTCATTAGGGTACCAGAGGCACACATTATGACAGCCTTTGCCCATGGAACAATATCCCAGGAGTCGAGACAATCCAGTAGATCTACATGTGGATTTGATCGACATAGATGATCCTGCCAATGAAGGCACGCATATTGAAGAACATCATCAAAATACCAGTCGTAGTCTGGCGCACGGGTTTCAGAATAAGTGAAATAGTTAAAGATGTGTGCTTACGAGTACTATATCTTCTGCCTGCCACACCGATACAACGTGTCGCCAAATCGGCGTGCTGTTTTCCCAGATCGACGTAAAACTCTCCTCCCCGAGATGGACTAAAAATAAAGTCGTAAAAGGAATTATGTCGGAACTGAATCTGCGACAAGTCGGCGCCAGCGTCATGTGGGTCAGGTAAAACAAGAATAGGATGAAGGTCTTCAATCAATGCGAGAATCGATCCTCGTTTCATGTCCGCCAGCTCATCGATCAGAGATAGCTTCAAGGTGGAATCTTCGACATTCTTTAGAGCCAGGATGATGCCCAAAACCTTCAGTGTTCCAGCAACATTGGGGACCGACCGCAATATCAACTGGTACAGGAGATCGAGTTCGGAACATGAGAACTGAAGAACAGAATCCAGTTTCCCGTAGATACTAAACGGATAGCTGTCTTCAAGTTCGGGCTCAACATTTGAATGCCCCTTTCCACACACCATCTCCAGGCGTGTCTTGTAGTGATATTTCGGGTCATCAATAAACCTTAGCATAGTGGAAGCGTATGTGGAATGTCGAGCCGCGCGAAAAACCAGGATTTCCATGATATCATATGCTGGCCAGGGCTTAAGGATGCGTACCACACTTTGCAACCGATTATGCTTCTCGTATATCTCTGTGAAGCTTTTCGTGAAGAATGCCTTCATCTCCACTTGCTTGTGATATAGTTCGTCTACGGCGAGACGACGAGAGATATAGCGGAGGTCAGTGAGATCGAAAAAGTTCCATATAAGAGGTTCGGGTCGGCTAATTACCAAGAGCCTCAATGGGGCCTTCGCTTGCGTAAACATGGAGAATACCCGTAAAATCTGGTGCTGAATCTCCGGATCTTTGCACCTGTGAAGACCTGATATAATCACTATGCCTGGGCGTCGTCTTTTCTGAAAAAAACGACGTGTTCTCCTCAATGGTTCTAACAGAAGGGCTTGTAATTGTTCCTCGAGGGTTTGGTCGAAGATGGATGGATCCCGTTCTACCGCCTGTACAACGTATTTCTTCGCTGCTGGAAGTAGTATCGCCACCTGATACGCCAGTGTTGCTACAAATCGTGTCCAGTCACTTTGATTCCCGCACATCTGGGAAAAGAAGAAACTAGAAAGGCGCTTTGTTCCTCGGTAATGATTGACGAGAGCCTCTGCAAAAGCTGACTTTCCCACCCCAGAAGGGCCGTACAACCAGAGCACGTTATCCTGTCGAAAAGATGTCGCGCTCCAATCTTTTACAGCATTCATCACTGCCACGTGAGATTTGGGATTGCACGAAGGTAAAAAGGGCTTCTCGCGTGGAATCGGGTCCGCAACAATAGCCCGAAGACGCAGAATATTGAACCCTGATTTAATGCGTATTTTTGCCACGTCTCATGCCCAAAAGATGTGAGTACCACTCACCACCTATGTCTGTGCGCTTCTCTGAACCGATGTGCGAATTAGTAGGGTCTCCTTGTGTCTTTTCTGTTCCATAATTGTACAGCATTGAGGATCATAAAGAAGGAAACAAGTAAATGTGGGAGAAATACCACTGGCAGCAGTGGTGAGGAGGAGATCAATGCAGGAGTCTAGGACTGCGCGAGCGCTGAAGGCATTCGTTGTGTTGCCAGGCGCCGGGGTTTTGACCGACAAGCAAAGCGGTGCATTCCCACGATTCGTCCTAGTGTTGCCACTGTTCAGGCCAAAAGCTGTGAACCGGCCGAGCTGAGCCGTGAGGTCACTTAGCTAAGTCGTGTCATCGGTAGTGTCGCCGCCACCCCGTTAACCACGTGAGCGGAGCTGGCAATGCAACTCACGGCTCTGACAGCTACTCTCAAGCTGTAGCTCCTGCTTTCCTCTCCAAATTTGGAACTTCAGATTATCAAGGTCATTACTGACATTGTTACATAGATAGAATATGTGGGGTGTATTACAGTGGGATAACAGTGTGTCTGAGTTAATTTTTCTTCATTTCAGAGTCAATAGCATGACAAGAGCAAGGTTTGAGCAAGATATATTTCATCAGTTGGGTCTTAGTGACATATCATGTCTGACAAACAGCCATCAGCTTGAATGTAAGTTGCTTTCTATGCTGCAATGAAGCAAAAACCACTGAATAAGAAGAAATATAAATGCTGAAGATGCATCACTTGTATGAGGGTAAATTTCATTGCTAAGTTTGCTCAAAGGGTATAAAGTAGATTATCTATCCAAAGCAAAAGCCTGAACCATGAGTGGAGCAAAGCTATGCATGCTCATTCATCTGCTCAAAATAGCATTGCAGAACACCAAAATCAGACATCAGTCAAATATGTATGTCCAATATTAATCACATCAAAATAAACTGCACTATTTATGGACAGAAGCAATTACTTATGCCACTTATCTAAAGAACAGATCTCCATTGTGTGCAAAAATTAATCTCTAATGAGAGCCAGTAGTAACACAATAAGGAGCAGAGGAAGTGTACCAGAGACTCTGGTCACTTCAGAAATACATTCTAGTGCTATAATGAGGAGAGGTGTCAGAAGTGGATGGCAGTTTCAGCTGATGTGCTGTGCCCCCTTTATTCCTAACATCTGATTTACAGATAAAATTAGTGGGTGTGATCACAGGTCAAGAGTCAAGGATAGTAAGCTTAGCTTCCTGATCAACAATTGAGTTTGAGAACCACAATTTTTACTAAGAAGGATTAAAATAGCAGAGAATTTTGACATAACTCTAGACAAAGTAGATTGAAGGCTAGTAATAATTAACAAAACAAAGAAGTACAGTGCAGTCAAGGTACCTAAATACTAGTAAATGTAACTACCCAGAGTAATACCAAAAATGTACTAAGGCATACTGAAATTTGCTAAATAAAATAGAAAACTAAGTGGATTAGAGTAAGAGAATGAATGAGAGTAATATCCTGAGGATATGAAGTAAATGTTAATGTAAAGGATTTACTATGTTGAGGCTAGTGTCTGTGGCTGAAATATACAAAATGAAAATAGAAAGAACCAGAGTAACTAGAGATAACAGCAAAGAGCCAGGGAAAGTTGGGATTGATTGGAAATGATCTAGAGCATGTAGGGGGTATTGTGGCCAGGATATGACAGTATAGTCATAAGGTTATATTCAATATATAATTCTACACTGAAGCAGTGTCAAGACTTGTTCCCAATAGTGAATTAGGAACTATATGTTGAAATGGGAAGAGCAGCAGAGCAGTTCAACACTTGCAATGAGCAACACAAGCTAAGGCTGAGTCCTGGAGTGAGTAACTGGTATATTGTGAAAGAGAATGTAGGTACTGACCTGAGTCCTGGAGTGATTAACCAGGAAACTACACTCTAGGACTGCAGGCTTATATACATGTGCAACACAGCAAAGCTGTGTGCTGTGCATCTGCTGTGCATCTATCTATGCTAGGCTAGGCTATGCTACTATGCTATGCTAGATGGATATGAAACAAGAATGAAAATAGACATAAAACAAAAAGATAAAGGCAGAGTAAAGAAAGCTGTGTAAGTCACTACTTCTAACACTATAGGTTGTCAGTGTCAAGATTTGATTCCCCAAAGTAAATAGAAACCAGAAGTCATAGGCTATGATAATACTACATCAGAAAATGGTAGAAGTAACATCAGGAAGAGTTTTGACCATAATACTACTGGTAAGAGCCATTGGCTTCAGCTTATGTGCTGCACACTTCCAGTTCTTGTGGGTTCTAACTTAAATATGGTCTACATATTAGAAGATAGTACTACAGAGTTGGAAAGTCATCAGAGATGACCTGGAGAGTTTTATGACTAGAGACTAAGTCTAATGTTGAAAGTGAGGAAGACTAGTTGATGTAAGTCAACTAGAAGGGAAGTCAGAAGGGAGTCAGAAGGTTGGAAAGTGAATGAGACCTAGAACTTAGTCAAAAGATTAGAGATAATCTTAATTGATATTTGGGTTTGGAGACTACTGTACAGAACTGAGCTACTTACATATGAGTATTGCTAATTGTAATAATAAAAGTAGAAGTAGCAATACTATTGAGAAAAGGAATAATAAGAGTTCTTGACACACAATAAAAATAGCAGAAGCAGAGTCTAAAACATAACTAAGTGGAAGCATACAAAGAAACAGTAATTGTATATTGAGCATCAAATGATATAAACAATAGTTTGGAGATTAAAGATGAATGGAAACAGGCAGAAATAGTCAGAAGCATAACAGAAACATAGCAGATGTCAGACACAGAAATAATATGCTCTAGTATAGCACAATGTCAAGGTCATTTAATCACTCAGATGAAAGAGTAAGGGGTAGTAGAGACACTGTATTTCTAGTGAGGAAATGACCAGCTCAAGACTGGTGTTCTTGGTACAAGTGTGCTACCTATATACTAAACTGCATATGTTTTACATGTGTAAATAATATCTAAGTCCATGCTGTGCCTGCATGAATAACATGAGTATCATGCATGTAAGTAATAAATAATCAACTGCAACATGTGTATATGAAAAATAATTAATATAAGAATGAAAAAGGGTCAGTACCCTCATGGTATGCAGTAAGTGCTGGTAAATGCATGTTATGCATGTGTTGTCTGTGTGTCCATCTAATCTATAACACCATGTGTCATGATGAGATAATATATCCAAAAAAGAAAGAAACAAATCATGACAGCAGATTATAGAAAGGTATTGGAAAAATCATGGCTGTGACAGTAGGCCACAATAGCACTACATCAGAAAATTTGGAAGCAGCATAGGAAGGTATTCTAAATATGTAGAACCATTGGCTTCAGCTTAAGTGCTGCACCCTTCCAGTTCTCATGGATTGTAACTTACAGACATGGTCCACACATTGGAAGGAAGTACTGTGAGGTCAGAAAGCTGTCAGAGACAACATGAGTGGATGATGACTAGAGACAAATCATAGCATTGAGGGAAAAGTAAGACTAGTTGACCAAAGTCAACTGGAAGGGAATTTGAGGGTAGTCAGAAGTTGTAATATGAGAGAAACTTAAAACTTATCAGAGAGACTAGATATTAAGGTTCACTATATTCCGGAAATATACTTGACTCAAGGAATATACTTTATCCATGAAATATTCATGGACATATAGAATGTTCTAGATCAAGACAGTAGTATGTAAACCCTCATGTATAGTAGCTAGCCTCTGCTTCAATCTCTTAGGAATTCCACTGTCCAAATGATGTCTTAAGTTGTTGGATGTCTCAAGTCATTGGATGTCTCACTCCTCTATTCTCTTCTCCCTTACTCAAGCTTGGTATTAGTGGCCTTGTCATCCAGATAGTGTTGCCCTAACACTAGGGTAAATCTTAGTTGATGTTTGGATTGCATATACATAACAGAAACTAGCTACTTAAATATATAGATAGTTAGTTGTATAACTAATCAAGGAATGGTAACCAGTAGCAACAAAGTCATAATAAAACTGGGTATCATAATAAGCATTGGAAATCATATTCTGGAGTCAAAAAGGTATTGGAAATTTTAATAAAAGAAGTATTTTTCTGGTAAGGATCAAGGTATTGTCAAGCATAGAAACAGTAGCAAGGTGAACAGGAAACAAGGCATTGTGGTTATTGGACATATCAGAAAAAAGTCAGAGAGGATCAGAAATGTGTCAGAAGCATAGTCTGGTATTTGGTATATGACAAGCAGTGTGGAAGACTTCAAAATGATGATGGTTTAGAGAGAGGTCCATGGAGCTGAAAAGAGATGAGTTGTTCTGTTGAAACATGTATGAGAGGTGGAAAAGGTGGATAGTATGGACCTTGGACTACTAAAGTGTGATATCACACAGTACCATGACAGCAATCCACTGTCAGATGTAACAACAATCTATGATCTGATTTTGTTCTTCACAACTACTGCATGCATTGACTTCACATTTTCTGCATTTGAAAGCCATCTATTGCATGTATCCAAGTGGTTCTTTATATTCTACACATCTTAGCTTCTGATATGTCCATTTATTGTTCTTTATAATACATCCATTTTCTGTTATCATCACCACATCAGTTTAGGTGCTTTCCATCAGCTTCTTCACTTATTTTTGTGTTGTATTTCATATAGCTTAAGTCTTTGAGATACTTATAGCACTTGAAATTATGCACATATCATAAAAGTTAGTGCACCATATAATGCCTAGTGAATGTGGAAAAGATATTTAGCTATTTTCTACCTCATAGATTCATCCCACCAGCATTTAAAAATGTCAAGTCTTGTTCCTAAAGATAAATAGGAACATGGCAACTAAAGGTCATAGGCTATGATAGTGCTATGTCAGAAAATGTCAGAATAATGTCAGAAAGTTTTCTGATCATAATGCTAAGATTAAGAACTATTGGCTTCAGCTTATGTGCTGTGCCCTTCCAGTTCTTGTGGGTTCTAACTTAAAATGTAGTCCATAGGTCAAAAGAAAGTAACACAGGGTTAGAAAGTTGTCAGAGATGACTTGGAGGGATTTACAACTAGAGACTGAGTCTAGTGTCAAGAGTGGAGAACACTAGTTGACATAAATCAACTAGAAAGGAGGTCAGAAGAGAGTTGGAAAGTCAGAATGCAACAGTGACTTAGAACTTAGTTGAGAGACTAGGTGTGATCTTAGTCAATATTCAGATTAGAGACTAGAGTAAAAAACTGAGTTACTTAAATGCAAGTATTGCTAATTGTAATATTGAAATGGAAGTAGCAACACTATGGATATGAGAAATAATAAAAGTCCTTGACACATAATAAAAATGGCAGAAACAGATGCAGAAAGGTATCAAAGTGGAAGTGTGCATAGAAATGGTATTATATAATGAACATAAATTGATTTAAACAACATTTTGAATATTAGCAATGAATGGAGACAAGCAGAAAGTGTTGGAAGCATATTGGAAGTGTGACAGAGTGTTGGAAGAGTGTTGGAAGAAATCATGACTGTGACAACAAAAGCCTTACCATCATCTAAGGATAAAAATTCATAAATTTACAACTAGTGATGTACCAACCAGGCCTAGCATGCAAGCTACAGGCTTATGCCCGGCTTTGAGTAGCCATGGCTTCCTCAAAGTGAAGCCTGAGCCATTGCAGTAGGCTTAGGCTAGCTTTTGGCTGGCTTAGGCTCAGGCCACAGCTTCTTGCAGATGCATTTTTTGTTGTTGTGTAGGAGAGGCAATACATATATTGTTGATTCACTGGCAGAAGATGGTGTGCACCTAGTGTTGGTGGTTGCTTTGGCTTGATGGCAAGTTGTTTATGTGGCAATAGACTTCAGGTGTTAGGAAGTTACTGGAGCAGTGACATTGTTTTGTGCTTATCCTAAGTAGTTCTTTTACCTCCTTGCCACCACTACCGACCCGATCAAATATTATCAAGACATGCCGGACCTCGCGCGCTGCTTGGGCCCAACGAAGGATGGTCTGCCATCTGGAAGCCCGCCTTTGACGGGTGAGTTTCCTGACGGATTGGATATCCCTTGCAGCAGTGTGGGAGGGAGGTCGACCTTTCTCGCTGAGAACTACGAAGCCGATATTCCTAAAGAGCGCCTGGGAAACATAAGCTCCTCACCTTCGTACTTCCATCTAATCCCAATGTCAGAGAAATGGATCGGTATGCTGTAGTTCCATTTCCTGGGCATACTCCTCGCGAACATCGTGGCAAGGTCAATCTTCGAGATTTGGCTTGCTGTTCGATGACATATATCTTTTCTACCCAGCCATGATGCTATGGTACTTCGGGATGATCTTTTGGACCAAGTTACTTTGATATAAAGTAATTTACAGAATGTTAATTGCTATATATCCTCTTGGTTAACATAATTTGAAGTCTTATTTGATCTCTAGGATTCATAACAATTGAAATGATGTATGTTTCAGGGATAATCCTTTTTGGAACCCCGGTACATGCGAGAAACCCCACCGTCTATTGGGAAACCTGCGTACTGACGTTGACACTAGGCCAGTCTTCCAGAAGCTTGAAACATCACATGGTATTTAATTCCGAGCACATCAAAGTACTTATATGCATGTCTCAGTTGTGTCTACAAGCAATCTACAGGCAAGCAATCTACAAGTACTATGTAGTTGTAATAGTTAAATATTGTGTCTGAAAATTCTATGCCCATTCTTGGAGGAGAGGACAACAACCGTAATTATGCCAATGCTGCCGGCACAGCCCTAATCGAAGTCTGCAATGACGATAATACTAGCATAGTCGAGGGTGCTGTTCAGCGACTTCGAGTATGGTAACGGCCAAGGTACATCATGCTACTATGTATCCTCTTCTTAGATAGTTCTTAAAATCACCAATCACAGCCGGCGTCACAGACTTTCAAAGAACCCGCACTTTCATTGTATGCGAGGGTTTCTGCTGAAACTCCTGAAAGTGGGTTTCCAAATAGAATTATCCAAGTTTCAGATACGTAGCAGAATGAATGGTTGTTGTTTAGAGTTGATGGCTCAAATCAAAAGAAGTATACGCCATCATGCCTTATATCTAGGCTCGTTCGGAGAAAAAACAAATGCTTAAAAGCATGGCATCCAATCAGAAAAAAAATGCTTGCATTGTCCAGTGTTTCTCAACATGTTCTAATCACACTTCCAGGCCGTCAATTCCGATACCAGGATGCAAGGAGAAAGGTATTTTTAAATTGACGCTGTAGCTTATGTACACAGAAAAAACATCAGGATTTGTTCCGATAAATTGTTGAAAGGACGATAGCAAGCGTAGGAAAATGATTCAGAGGTAAACGCGTAGTTAATACCATACAAATGATTGTCCTTAAGTACATATTCTCGAGCCAAAGACTGCATAATAAAACTAACAGTATGGGGGCATATGAAACAGTTGACCATAAATCCTACATAACGGTGGCTAAATAGTGAGGTGAGATGCAGAGTACTAAATATAGAAATCATAGATGGGAATGGAATCGTTTGTACTAACCAATATTCCAACATAAATAACCCAGCCCCGGATAGAGCAGGGACTTTTGACGTACAGCTAGCAAAGTTGTGTACATTAAATCACCTTCTAGATATTTCCAATTCAAAATTGGGCTCTTGTACAATATCTGCATGAAGACCGAAGTATTATCAGGAATCGATGCTGCAGAAGAATACGTATCGTGGAAGGGAAACAAATAGACCCAGCTTTGAATCGATCAAGGAACCTCGAGGTACATGTAAGCTGCCCAATTCAGTGCCTGTGGATGTGCTTTCATTATACCATCGAGTCTTGCATAAAACATCTGATTGCAGACGGAAGTGCACTGTGTCCTATATCTGGATATACAGTCGAACCTCTCATAACCCATACCCCTCGGCTTAAAGCCGTAGTAACTCCATAATTCTATAGGATATCAGGAATTATGAGTTACGAGAGGTTCGACTGTATATCGAAGAAAGTTTAGCTAGTTGAAGTCTCGGTATCATTTATCCAGGAATAAAATATACTTTATGGGTCAACGAGCAAACCTAGGCCAGAATTAGATAGGGATCTTTGATGTACATGCAAATAAATCATTTTAGTTTTGGACGCACGTCTCTAGTTGCATGTCTAATGAGTGTCAAAGTATTTCCGTTATACCATCGGGGCTCATGTTCCCGTAACTTGCTGCAGATAGGAGAATATTCCGTTAGTCTATGTCGCACGATGAGATAATATAATCCAGCTTATGGAATAGTGTGAGACCTGGTCATGAATAGAACACTGGACTTGTATATAAATGCAGGTAATCTATTTCAAAGTTCGTCGGTGCGTTTCCGCTACACCATCGGGTCTTGTATAAGTATCTAGGTGCGGGTAGACGTAAGTTTAGTCGGATTCCTTGAGACAGCAAAGGACGCAATTGCAGTGAAGTAACTCAGCCCTAAGTCGGACAAGGAACTTTGATATCGAAGTGACAGAATAGATAATATCGATAATTTTATTCGACGTGTGTCAATTATCACATGCAGTTATGAGGAGGATTTGACAAACTTACGTTGGCCGTCAATTGGACATTCGCCGAGGACGAGAATTTGAACTTCATAGAACAGACGGCAGGTGCTCGCAAGCTAAGAGCAAGGTGTGATCTCTGGATAGTACTTAGTAGAAATTATCGGTGATGATACTAGCATCGAAAAATTTGAACTAGGTCGAAGGAAGAAAGGAAAATAGGCGACGGCATTGGCCGGTAACCCGTTATCTTATCTTATCACCCCGTCAGGTGCGTGATGCCAGCACAGCATCCGCTCTTGTCTCCGCCCGCCCCTCCACTCCTGTGTCGCCGCAGCTCGCTCTCCCACTCTGCCCGATATGTGCAGACCTACGTATTCGGCTTTCTGCTGCTTTTTTCTTCACCACCACCACTGCTCGCCTCAAGCCATTTACTAGTTGAGCCATGGACCTGTCCTCCGCCTTCTCCGCCAGTGGCCAATCCACTCCGAATCAACTCACCTCGCTATCCTCCTTCCACAAGACGTACTGGTTCCACGACGGCTCTATTGTGCTTTCTGTTGAAAGCACACTGTTTCGAGTGCATCAGTCCATCCTCGCGAACCACTCTGAGGTCTTTGCGGGCCTGTTTGCGCTCCCCCAGCCGACAGGGCAGACGATGGTTGAGGGGTGTCATGTCGTCGAGCTGCACGGGGATTCGGTGCAAGACTTCGAAGAACTGTTAGGTGCAGTTTATGATCCTGGGTTTGTCCCTTCTTCCTTCCTTGAA
>JASFDH010000840.1:0-18851 GCA_036937195.1 Nidularia pulvinata
AATCACAGCGAAGTCTTCTGGTAGCGCTGGCGGGAAGAAAAAGTTGACGGCTTTCAACAAATTTATGGTACACTCTAAACCATGACTTCATTGTTTTTTATCCTGACTGCTTATCGTGCAGCAATCTGAAATGGCCCGTCTCAAGGAAGAGGAACCCGACATGCAGCACAAGGACAGGTGGGAGTGATATTTCCTTCCGCGATGCAGTATGTTGATTGCCGACTTGTTTCCCAGGTTCAAGCTCGCTACTTCGAACTGGAAGACGGCGAAGGAAAATCCTAAAAAATCTGCTTAACTCTACAGTCGTCCTGCTTGTGAAGGACACGGTGGTCTTCGCTGTTTGGCTATGGTTTTTTGGAGCTGCGTTCGACGTGTATTCTATCTGACGCTTTACATTAGTTTCTTCGTAGTTCTTGGATGATTGCTGTCATTTTATTTTGTCTCCTGCTACCCCATTGCTATCGGTGTCTGTACTTTCTGATTTATTCATATGTTACATATTTTATTTCAATGATGTTATACGTGCTGTCTATCCAGCGGGGCCTCCTCAGACGACCCTCAACATGCGCCTTATAGAGTGGCTTATTTTTAAACTGGGAAAGATCAACAAAGATCAGAGCCTCTAGGGTCATATCAGAGACGGCCAAGGATAGAAAGACGGTATCTGTATGGCAGCTTTTACGTTCAACACTGTCCACTACATACGTAGAACATATGCGCTATCGATAACTGGGTTCACTGGACGCCTCATGTACGATCACCATTTGAACAGGTGATCAAGCCTTCAGGAAGAAGGCACCTTACCTTACTTGTCTACACCCTGCAAGTCCACGAACACGACTCGGCTTGAAGGATTTCGAGGCGGCGCGGCACTAGGCCCCGAGACCAACCCGAGCAAGATTCTGTATAGAAACTGAAATCCGCATAAGTACTGTATATGAGCACTTGTCATAACGTTAACTGAGGATGCACCGCTCACTGGTGCGCTTTCACATGAC
The DNA here is from genome assembly GCA_036937195.1 of Nidularia pulvinata. Taxonomy (NCBI): domain Eukaryota; kingdom Fungi; phylum Basidiomycota; class Agaricomycetes; order Agaricales; family Nidulariaceae; genus Nidularia; species Nidularia pulvinata. The sequence continues at coordinate 999 of JASFDH010000840.1, forward strand.
CAGAGTCGTGGATTCCAACATGAAGTAAATTTGAATTCCTGGATAGAAGAAATACCACTAGTGACCATATAGATCCGAGCGACATTTGTGCGAAAATTCTTATCTCGCCTTTCGAACACGAGCGTCAGAATGGAATAATTTGTGTACTCCAACCAGGCGCGTTGTTTCGGTGCGCTGTCCACGATGAAACCTCGGGGTGATTCTAAATAAAACGGACCACGAGAATCAGTCATATGCATGTATCCGAAGGAAGCAGGTTCGAGGAGAACGTAGTTCTAGGGACCCAGAACTCTTCTTTTGCTTCTCATGGCGTTGAAGTTGTGCTGGAAAGCTCCAAGAATTCAAATAAATGTAATAAAAAATATTGCAGTAACTCGTCATAAAGTGGGAATAAACATTGCGGGCAGCATTAATGATAGTAGAAACAGTGACAAGGATTGCAGGATACCAAACGGTATTAGCTAATAGTTGCAAGAAAGCATGGCTTGGGTTAAGTCCTAGGATAAGTTGTCGATCATATCTAAGAAACTTAAATATTTAATCCATTACATACCTAAGCACCGTCCCGGAGCCGTACCTGGCCGTATCCAGCCGCATCTACCAAACCAGTACTTGTCCCCAGCGATCCTCTATCGGCGACTATAGGGGATGTAAGTATGTCGTAGGCGCCTTATCCGCCCTTTTTAACTCGCAAAGCTCTTGTTTCTCTATTGCTCTCGTTCTCCGTTTCTTTGTGTCCTCTCCTTCGGCTACTCCACGAGTTTCGCGTCTTCCGGCTGTTCTACCTTCTCTGTATTTTCTCCTACCAGACGGCGTGGCTCTCGCCATGAGCCTCGCACATGACATCGATAACGAGGAAACCACTGTCTTCCAATTTGACACATATGAAGGGGCAGGCTCCTCGATGCAAGCATCCACTGTGGCCTTCCAAACCATGACCGTAGCGACAAGCTCTACAACCATGCCTTCTCATGATGATTTATCCACATCTGAGGAGCAGGGAGAGAAAGAGGAGAGTACTCTTCTGGATCCAAGGGAGAAAGGGAAAGAACCGACGAGGCCAGTGCCTATTCGCCCCTCCACTGTTGTGCACGATCTCTTTGATCTCTCGCCGAACGATCCTGCAGCTGTTTTCACAACGAGCAGTCGGGATGCAGAATCTGGCTCGTCCTCGAGTGCCGTCACTCAATCTTCATTCACTTTCTCCTCTTCGTTTGATCCTAATTATACACAGCTCCATTATTCAAATGCATCCCAGGACGCTGTAGCGCCACTAGAACCTTCATTTCAGGAGGGAAGCACCTACAGCGGTGATGCAAAGCTAGCCGATAGCAAGGGAAAAGGGAGGGAAACCCCTCCAACTTTGCCTCCATTAGCATTTTCCATGACGGAACTGGGCTATGGACAGCTTGGTTGGCCATCGGCTGGATTTACTCCGGCAACTCCAGGCCCATCCTCATACGGCTCTGCGTACAGTCCTCCCCAGAACCTTACCTCTCCGCCAGCTAAGCATGATCCTACCGTCGACGCGCCCTCCGCATCTGCGCCTCCCATAACCACTTCAGTGTTGGCTGGCCCGCAGGAGCCACTTCTCCGTCGTCTTCCATCGCGGCGCCGTTCGCTTTCCAGCCTATCTATCAATTCTACTCGTTCATTTACCTCGATAACGAAAGTCAAATTGAAGTTTGGACTTTCCAGGTCTCCTAGTAACCTTGCACGCAGGATTTTTGGGAAACGCGGTGACACATCGGACCCGGTGTCGCCCAGCCCCAGCACTCCTAATTTTGAGGTGGCTGGTAGTGCAGGTGTCGATTTCAGGACTATCGACACATGTAACGCGTCCGACCGATCTCCCTCTCCTTGGTACGCTGCTCCCAAGTCACATGAGATAGACTCGAGCATCGCTACTATCCAGCAGATTCTTCCGGAGACATCTCTACAGAATATTTCAATTTCTACTCCGAGTCACAGCTTACTATTAAAGCGTAACGGACGCTCATATTCATCACCTATTCCCTTTTCAGCCCTTGATTACGTACCTATCTCCTCCACTGACGTCTTTGAGCCCTTGCCGCTTCTCATAAGGAACTATTTCGATGAAGTTCTACCGAAAGAACTTCGACTACATATACTCATTTGCCTTGTGGAGCTGTATGAAGAAGATTTCCAGAGAGCTCTTGAGGATAGCCGCTGGACAGCATTGAAGGCATCGTCTTGGAGAAACCAATGGGTCGGACGAGATAAAGGTGTTCGAGAGCTTGTTAAGTTGAGCAGGGTATGTATTTCGATGTACTGAATTCACTTTCGAACATCATTTTGATTATATTTAACGTAGGTATCCAAGTCATGGCAGGTGCTCATACGCGATGGCCAATTATGGTCCAATCTTGACGTCCATTCATTCCCGGGCCTTTTGCCGTCTGCTCTTTCCTCTCTCGCAAAGGCAGGGGGGTCTTTTATCAGAGGTTTGAACGTTGCGGGACATGTCCATCTCCTTCCTGGGAATCTCATCGAAATCGCAGACGACCTTTCGTTGAAAATACCACAGGAGTCCCTATCTTTCACTCAACTCACCACCATTAATCTTCAAGGTTGCTCTGCCATCACCACTCGCTCTCTCCACCACCTTCTTGTCCGTTCGAGATTCGTGGAGAAGCTTAATGTCAAAGGCCTAAGCGCTGTAACCAATACGACATGTGACATCATCGCCACCTTCTGTCTCAAGCTTACATCCTTGAATATGAGCCGATGCTCTAATATGGATGCAGACGGTATTCGATGTCTGGCCGTTGCCGCTATTACACGACATGAACATCTCCTGCTGAAGGAATTACGACTCTCTGGTATGAAACATGCCAGCGATTCTATGATGCGTGCGCTAGGGAAAGCCGCGCCATATCTTGAGGTGCTGGACCTTAGCTACGTCCGCCAGCTGCATAATTCAGCTTTAGAGGCATTCGTTGCATGTGAGCCAGGCAGCGATGATTTAGGAGTCGATAGTATCGGATTGACCGCACGCGAGCTGGGTCGCGGCGACGACGGGGTCAAGTGCTGGAGGCGTATTACCCGTCTTCGCCATCTATCCGTGTCATGCTGCGTGCTGTTGACAGACACTGCCTGTTCTAATATCTCACACTCTGTCCCCGAGCTTGAATTCTTAGAATTAGCTGGGATAGGTTCTGATCTTAAGGACGATGGCTTGATACGACTCCTAAACACCACCCCAAACATCAGACGTCTGGATCTCGAGGACGCTTCTGCTATCAGCGATTCTGTTCTCGCAGCTCTCACACCACTTCCCAATACTTCTGAAGATGTCCACCAGAGCAAGAAAGAACTTCAGACAGGTCATGCATTAGAGCAGCTCATCATATCTTATGCACATAGATTGACAGATAATGCGCTCCTGGCTCTCATCCGCAACTGTCCGCGTCTGGTTCATCTGGAAGCTGATAATACTCGGATGGGCGGCACTGTTCTGCGGGAGTTTGTGCGTCTCAGCCGTCAGAGAGAGGCGACCTCCGCAAAGATTGCCGCCATCGACTGTCGCGGGATCGGAGAGGGCCTTATAAAGGATATCTCAGGGATGACACGTCCCCGTAAGGGCTGGCGTGCATTCGCAGCTCGGAAGCTGGCCTATCTCGATGCCCGCGACGGGAACGAGGACGAGTTGAAAGTTGGGCAGGACGAATGCGATCCCACCCGCGTTGTAGTGAAGACTTTCTATTCCTGGCAGACGGTAGACGCGGTCAGATCTGCCAGGGAGAAGCGTCGCAAGTCATCTTCTAGACGCGCAGCCAATGATTCCATTGGCAGCGAGTACGACGAGCTTCCGGGCCGTAGCACTAGATGGTGGTCTCCCGGAGGCCGCAGGTCTGGGAGCAATTCGCCACCGATGTTCCCTGATATGGGCAACGATGGTTGTAGACTCATGTAGGTGTTGTATTATTTTTATTCGTTCGTGTATTTTATTTTTCTCTCCATCTAACGGCCCTTTCATTTACGAACCAACTACTTATGTATGTACTTGCTGTACCATCTTCCTGTACTTTATTATTGCCACCTACTAACACTGTACGATTTGCTTCTTTCTCAAATTCTGCGCATAGATACATATTGTTGTAACTGAACTAAATGGCCTGTACTATGAATAAATATAACGTGCATAAATACATGTTTACTATTTTTTCGCCTTTTTCTTGCCTTTCTTCTTGGTCTTAGGTCTCTCAGGGGGAGCCAACTCGTCCGCGATATCATCCCCAACAGAGCCAGCGGTTTCGAGTCCATTGTTTCCTGTGCCACTAGCAAAGTCCCCAGGAGCAGTGGCATCTGGCGGTGTCGATAGACCGGATTTCTTTTTGCGAGTTCGGCCTCGCTTTGAGGGTATATCCGTACTCTCAAAAGGCGAAGGAGTTTCAGTCACGGGTTCCTTTGCGGGGTTTTCGCCATAGCCTGTATATCACATAGTAAGAACATAGTAAAACATGCAAAATAAATGCATAGTTGACCTGTAAAAGGATCGATAACGGGCCGTCTTCGCTTACCGCTGACCACAGTAGACGGCTCATCAACATTACTTGCCGCTTTTATCTTGCCTTTTGCGGTGGTGTCTTGTTGGGAGTCAATCTCCATGGTATCATCATCCGCATCTTCGTCCGCGAAAACCTCAAGGTCATCCTCTTCACTTCCCTCTGCATCTCTCTCCTTCAAGTCCTTCTCATATTGCGCACGCTCTGCCATTTTGCTTGTAACCTTCACAGGCACGCGTGTCTTCGAAGTGGAAGATTCTGGCTCTGGTTCTTCTGCTGCCGTCTTGGTCCATTGTGCCTGAGTGATAGCGTGTTTGATAAAGCGACTTGCAGCGACCTTGTCAATTCCCGTTGTTCGTTCTATAAATCCACTTAGTTAGTACCAGTGAGAACAAGAACCAAATACCCGGCACGTACTTGCGGGAGGATTTTCGGCAGTGCTAATCTTTTCAAAGTACTGGCGTATTCTATCCTGCATATGAACGTAATTTCAGCGTGTACTCAGCCAACTGGATGCAAACTACTGACCAGCTCAGGTACCACTGGGTGTGTCTTTGGGTCAATACCCCTTGTCTTCAAATAAACTATATTATACAAGTCTCAGAAGGGTTCGATACATAAGGCAAGGATTACTGACTGAATATTAAATCGTATACAAGGTACGGAAGAACAGTCTGTAATTTTGCCTGCTGAATCGGTTCGAGCCCAACAATAGTTTCCGCGAGTGTTTGGGAGAAAATCGGCTCTAACTGGGCTTCTAGTTCATCCAGTGAAGAAGAAAGGGAAGCAAGCTTGGTCTTTGCCTTGTTGGTTTCGCTGGTCATGGTAGTCGCGCTGTGGCCAATCCATAGCTTTCCCAATACGGACTGGGAAAATATTTTGACGCCTTCTGAAATCAATAAACGTCAACACGCCTCTTGCCATGGTAAGCCATCCACATTCTGTTCGATGCTCGCGTTATTGCGCTAATGATTGATGGATATGCCTCCAACTAGTCTTCAGAGCTTAGATACACTGCAAATACTCAGTTAGAACATTGTGAGTTCTAACAAGCTCATTTTTGAGATGTTGGCTGAGAAGCTTTCCCAGTGCATGCTCGATATACTGGCACCGGTACGTATTGTCTTATGCTCACGACAGTCTTGTGCTGATGAGTATCTTGCTGCGCTTTCTAGGTCATGCTGACTTGTCCAAATAGTAAGCATCCTCCTCTTCTCATGGAGATTTCCCGCTAACCGCAAATACAATTCCCAGTGAGTGGCTAACGCACCAACACAGAGACACGCTCGCCTCTATCGTGGGACACCCTACGCTTACTTCATACCTTGCCATTGCCGATGGGGAGGCCATCGGACGAGTCAAATTTGAGATGACCGAGGTTCGTGTCCTTTCCTATTTCTGTTTGACTGCGCCTGAGGTTTCTTCCCATCGTTTAGCGTATGCTGCAGCCCTGTGGTCCTCCTCCCCGCAAGGATGATGATTGAAGTACTGAGCTCTGGACATTGACATACGTGTTGCAAACGCGTATTGCAGATTGCGTGCTTGGTACTTATCACAATTGACTGTCAGATATGTCAAAAAGTTAGACCAGTTGTATGTACCTTGATGCCGATGTACTAATTGGCGCGCGTGGAGCAAGTGTGAGATGCAAATTTGAGCCAGAAGAGTAGAATCGCCCGGAGTCCATAGCAAATATGTACTTGAGAAGCGGTAATTACACGATTGTGGAAACGAACGAAGCGACAGGACGGCGACAGATGTAATCGAGCCGGTATTAGCGGTAGGGATAACAAAGTTGTATACCGCGGCAGCAGCCCAGACCGGGAAAGCAGCCAAATGCAGCGCGGAGATGGCAATCAGGGCTGTCACCGCCCCAAGGTTACCCATCATCCTGCTCTGTCCATGACTTGAGCTTGACCGATCGCAACCGTAATGTATCTATATCCTCCCAGGCATCCACCCAATATCCACAGGCTATCTCTTACTCAATCCATTCTCGTCCAATATAGGCCTCCTCACTTGTCCGATGGGGACATCATGCCGCCAAGGCGCTCTATCCGGCGCAGGTGCCACATCAATGTTATACATCTTTGGGCGTTCCCTGGAAGTCCCCATATGCTGGCTCCTACCTGGGTCTAATCTTACCGCCTCTCCACCGCGTCTCCAAGAGCTCCTCCTCGCCAGTACTGGCACTGTCCTCTTGTAATCTTACTACGATCCTACGCTGGTGGCCCCATCCTCTGGCGGCTACGCGACTGACGCCCCTTCTTCATCCTGTGCTTTGTTTACCAAAGGCGAAGCCACAAAGACCGTTGATCACGATTGTGAGTGGCCCGACAAAGGAACGAGGAATCGCTTTGATATTGTATCCTCCTTATAGTCCGGACGATATTCTTCGTCATGGCTTCGGTCAGCACCAACCGCCGCCCATTTTCCGAGCAGTTTATACGCTCCCCGGTCTCGTCCTTGCCGGTTCCTGTTGAGCACTGCTCATCACAACCTCGCCCCCGTACTTCGGTAACAAGCCACTACCGTCCGTTCTCCACGCTTTACGCAGACTCTATTTTGGAATCACTGCCTCCTCCTCCCAAGCCTCGGCCGCACTCCATTATACGACCAATATCTTCCAGCGGTTTACACGCGTTTGCCAGCATGGGCTTTGGCTTCAAGGAAAAACCTAAGGCCAAAGAGCAACCGCGCCTTCGGAAATCCTCAGACGTGCGGCCTTCTCCTCTTTCGAGAACTCTGTCTTCTCCAGCAAGCCAGTTACCAGCGCGACCCTCTACTTCTCATGGGCCGACTCATACCCGCGCAGTGCTTCATCGCGTCAAGAAGAAGCGATCCCTTTCTTCTCTCTTTTCCGCTGATGAAATCGCCGTGGACCTGACAAGCCCATTGAATTCGTCCTCTTTGGCGTCAACTGTCACACTCTCTGCCTCTCCTACCGAGGAGACCGAGGACAATATGGACACTGCTTCAACTGTCAAAGGAGATGCGTCAACTATCAAAGGGGAGGAGACAGCAGTGGAAGGGGATGACGAGTACACGGTCAAAGATCGCTTCACGGAGAACAATGTCTGGATTAAACGATGCAGAATGAAAATGCACCCTTACTCGGATGATGCCCCTTACATGCAAGCGTATGAGCCTGTTCTACTCGAGAAGTGAGTTCCTTATCGTATATTCTCTGCACTGAAACGTATTCTGATTATTTCACAGCGACTATTACACGGATGTCTTACTTCGCCACTTGAATGACAATGGCTCTCCGAGCTTCCATGACTATGGCAAGCAACCGCCAGCTTCTGTGCTTGATCTAGGGTGCGGTCAAGGTCACTGGGCTCTCCAGGCTGCCACCGTTTGGAAAGACTCGACCATCACCACCCTTGATCTGGTGGACATTACCCTTCCCGCTTTTGATGGCCTTGATAATCTGAAATTCGTTCGTGGCAACTTGTAAGTCCACTCTTTCAGTTCTCTTACCAATTCTTTACTAATGCTATCGCTGTAGCGTGAAGTATGAACTCCCTTTTGCCGATAACGCTTTCGAGTTCGTACGGATGGCAAATCTCTCGTTGTGTATCCCATACGAAAAATGGGAGTTCGTCTTATCCGAAGTCCATAGGGTGCTGACGATCAGTGGGCGCCTTGAGCTTATTGATGATCAGATCTTCTTTCCATACGGTCCAGTTCCAACCCCTGTCGACCATCTATCGTCACCTAGCTTCTCGAAAGCCGCTTCCATAGTAGACCTCGACTTCGACGAAGAGGATTTACTGGATGACATTGAAGATGGCCGGATGTCCGCTGAAACAGGGTCTACATTCATCAGCGACGAGGATTCTTCCTCTGCATCGTCTTGTGAACACCCACAAGGCTCACTCAAACTACAACTCGCCACTCCAACTCCACTATCTTCTGCGTCTTCCACAACACCAACTCTCAACCCTTTGGGCAAACAGCAGATACTGGGCGCTTCTAATGAGCCTATTGCAACTCCTGTTCCTTCAGAGGCTATCGGCACTCCCGTGCTTCCTGCGACAGTGCTCTCTTCTTCCCCCGCGCCGCGATCGTCCTCTTGGGAACATGAAGTAGCTGCTTCGCGAGATCTGGAGAGGGTATTCGAAGATATGCTCAACAAGAAGTCGGGCATTCATCCCCGACCGTCTGAATTCGTCCCCGAGCTGATGAACCTTGTATTCGGGAAGGAGAACGCGGATAAGATGAAAAGTTACCATATAAAAATGGCACCTCCTACTCTAATTAACGGATCCGATAGCGCCTTAGTTGCAAGTGGAAGTGGATCAAGCACGGACATAGTTCCCGAGAAGGAGGAAAGCACGATTTCAGTGGTTGCTGAGTCTGCCCGCGGCGTTCTCCCTGCCGCGAAGAAAACATGGTTGAACATCGACTGGGAGAAGAAAGAGAGGGAGAAGAAGGAAAAGAAAGAGAGAAAAGAGCAGAAGAAGGAGAAGAAGAAGACTAAAGATGAGGATATAGCCATTTCCAACGGGGTCGGTGCGGCTGCATCGCCCGTTGCTACTGAGATCCCTTCGGCGAAAGCTGCTGTTCGTCTTGGGATTTCTTATTCCGCCCTTGTTGCTGTTGCGAAGGAGGAGGAAAAGCGGAGGACGGAGAAGGACCGAAAAGACAAGAGGGACAGCGCTGAAAAATCGGCTGCAGATGCGACTCCGACTGTATATCCCGCCCGTCCGGTTCGTGAAGTTGTTAGCGCGAAGGCTGCTGGACGTCTTGGGATTTCCTATTCCGCTCTCGCTGCCGCCTCTGCTACCTCAACACGCCGTCGCTATGCTCCTCCGATATCCTCCATCCCAGCACAGTCTCCTGGTATCATTATCTGGCCATCGACCTTCATCCCCCTCTCTCCATCCGAACTCGAAATGCACGCTTGCAAATACATCCACGTTTTATTAGGGTGTAAACCTGCACTGGCAGAATGGGTCGATTCATTTATCGACGAGGAGGGGGGGAGGATTGTTGAATATAACGAACTTTGTGAAGCTCTTTGGGGATACGAATGGTATGTGTCTTCTATATTATTATTTTCATGTTTTCGAACTTATAATATGACATTTAGCTTCCGTCGCGCGCGCTTTAACTGGCCGTCTGAAGTGCCCGATTCTTTTGCAGAGGAAGAGGAGCAAGTTTTCGACCAATCTTCTGCACATATCCCTCGGTCAGCTACGAATCGGAGCTTCTCTATTGGTAGCACCTCCGGACTTTCGAGAAGCACTTCAGACACATCGAACATCAATTTCGGGGAAGATGAGCTGACGCATCTACGTACTATCCGTGTTTATCATGCAACGAAGGGTACCGGATCTTCGCTTGCTTCCCTCCTATTCCCTCACTCTCCTCGGTCTCCCCAACCATCTATCACATTTCTGAAGAACGACTGTTCTATGGAATCCGATAAATTTCCATGAATATTCGATGTCAATGAACCTAGGTTCAGTGAGATATTCCTTTTCCAATTACACGAACTCGGCTATCGGGGCGTCCTTCATCTTATCATAGGTCAAACATGTACTTTTTCCTATCTACTATAGTTAACTTGCCATCTGTAACAACACGCATATTCATATTCTACACCTACACAACTATTTATCATCGACACATTCCTTAGAGTACTAGTACTGCAAACCTATTTTCTATACTCACTATCTTACGCTCAAGCACTTCACTGTACTAATCCTATCAGTTGTCAAATTGACGTGTATATATGTATAGATTTTGGTGTACAATTTATTGCACGACTCCGGCCGATGCCATTCGTTACTTATAGGCTGTTCTAATGAAAACTAATGTTATAAGCAAAAGTGAGCAAAAGGTTCTCATGATGCGGAAAAGGCACAAAAATAAATTTGAACATGAATCATGTACACATAAACTATTTCTCCTGTCTGTCTAGGTGAGCCGTTGTCTTTTCTCATTGGTAATAGCAGGAGGTGAAGAGCCTCTACCTCAGCTTTCGAAGACTCAAGACTCTGTAACTTTCCAGTAAATGCATTTATCGACAAAGGATCAAATTGTTCACCACTGGTCTCAGAACAACTAACTGGCAATACAAAATCAACACTCGAAATTTACTTCTCCGCATTTTCCATCAAACCCCTTGAAATCGTATATCGTCCGAGAATTAGAGAAAGAACAAAATCGGGTAAAGAGGAGGACAATGTCCATCACCTAATGCTCTCGAGTCCACCTGGCATTATGTTTGCCAGCCAAAGCTTGAACAGTGGTTTTCAGATCGGCAGTCTTCAAATTTGCTGCCGCAGCTTTCGAGGTCTTCGCAGCGGCGACTTTTGCAGCTGCAACCCTAGCAGCCTTTGCGCCTTTAACGTGGGCAGAGGCAGTTGTGGCGGCAGCAGAAGTTGTACTGTGTCATGAATGTTAACTGGATGGATCAGGGAATAAAAGTGTTGCACTTACGATGTCACGGTCTAAAAGAAAGCACGTCGTCAAAGTTAATAAAATTAACAATCATATTATGAATGTTGACATACCACAGTAACGGCTGCTGCAGACTAGGAATCAAGATGTGATTAGTACGACAAATTTCTTAATATCATGATATCACTCACTACAGTCACAGTGGTCGCAGCTGCGCATGTAGTCCCGCTCGCAGCTGCACTTGTTGTGGAAGCAGTTATAGCTACTGGGCTCGAGGTTGCCGAAGCCGCTACGGAGGTTGTTGAGACTGCCGCGCTGGAGGCTGACGTTGCAGCCGTGCTTGAAGTTGATGCAGCTACTGCAGTGGAGGTTGATACTGCTGCCGCGCTGGAAGTCGAAGCAGCTCCCGTGCTTGAGGTTGAAGCAGTTACAACACTAGTCGCTGAAACGCTTGCTGCCGATGTTGCTGCTGAAGCAGATGCCGAGCTTGAAGCTGTGGCTGCTGAGGTCTTGGTATGCTTTGAGGATGACATAGCAGTGGTTGCTGCTGCGCTAGTCGCGGAAATACTTGCTACCGATGTTGCTGAAGCAGATGCCGAGCTTGAAGCTGTGGCTGCTGAGGTCTTGGTATGCTTTGAGGATGATATAACAGTGGTTGCTGCTGCGCTAGTCGCGGAAACACTTGCTACCGAAGTCGCCACTGATGCAGAAGCTAAGGTTGAAGCGGCTACTGCTGAGGAGACATGCATCGAGGCTGATACTGAAGCAGATGTTGCTACTGCTGAGGAGACATGCATCGAGGCTGATACTGAAGCAGATGTTGCTACTGCTGAGGAGACATGCATCGAGGCTGATACTGAAGCAGATGTTGCTGCTGCTGAGGAGACATGCATCGAGGCTGATACTGAAGTAGATGTTGCTACTGCTGAGGAGACATGCATCGAGGCTGATACTGAAGCAGATGTTGCCGCACTTGAGGTTATAGCACTTGTAGACACACTCGAGGCCGCTGCACTCGAAGTTATAGCACTTGCAGAAGTACTCGAGGCTGCTGCACTTGAAGTCACAACACTCGCAGAAGCACTCGAGGCTGCTGCACTTGAAGTCATAACACTCACAGAAGCACTCGAGGAAGCCACACTCGAAGTTACAGCGCTTGCAGAAGCACTCGAGACGGAGGCAGTCGCTGTTCCACTAGCGGAAGTCGAGCTCTTGCTAGCACTGGAAACCACGCTCGTGGCGGAAGTAGCAGTAGAGTCCGTGGAAGCAGCCGTTGTTGAACTGGAGACAGTAGAAGTAGACCTAGATACAGTAGCTACAGAGCTGGCTGCAGTGGTGACCGCAGCGGAAGTCGCTGATGATGTTGTAGTTGTCGTGGTACACCGGTCAGCAACAGACTGTCCAGCAACAATCGCTTTATTGAGGCTGGAGAGAGCGGTGCTTAGGCGTGATGCAACGGTCGTGTCCGTTCTATAATCTCGTACATGAATTTCGGGGCACATAAACAGCAGAAAAACCCCTCACGCTTTCAGTCCGTCCAGTGCTGCCTTGGCTGTGCTTAATCCCTGAGCAACTCGTACACCACCAGCAGCTGCACGGCCTTGTCGGCGAGTAAGTGAGCTCGTAACCGTTTGGATATCAGATGTGACTGCCTCGAGTGCAACACTGGCTAAAGAGAGAGCAGCTATAGTTGCTGTATCACTAATTGAGAGTTGTATTGAGAATAAAAAGGCGCATCCAGATGATTAAGAGCAATTTACTTTGCAACATCAGCAACTTGCTGCAGAGCAAGGTTTGTCGACGAGATCGCAGCAGTGGTCCTGGCACAAGCTGCATTACAACGATCGGTGGCACGTTCTTGAAGTGGGGCTAACACAAATAAGTTGAAATATTAGTACTCGTAATAAACAGCAAATGAGAGTAACAAACCTGCATCAGCTTGATAAGCACAAGCAGCGACAATGAACGCAAGCAAGCAGGAGGAAAAGCGCTTCATAGTGAAAAAGGATGGAAAGATTTGCTGAGGGTTAAAACGAGCGTCGGAAGTAGCGAAGAAGAAAGAGAGGTCGACTCAAAGAAAGAGACACCAGGTCTAGAGAAACAAAAGATACCAAGTCGATACTGCGAAGAGAAGAGGGGGAACTGGGCATATTGGAAGTGCAAAGGTTTATATGATATCCGATGCTCGGCTGTTTGAGTGACCTAAACGATTTGACCATGTATACGATATTGATAATCGAGCAGTCACCCTCAGAGAGGAGCGCTAGACCGCAGCTGTTGAGATGGAGACAACACTTAATCAGAAAATGCGTGGAGAGGTAGAGATCCGGCTCTGAAATTTCGAGTCATGACCATCCGGTGAGCCTCTTAACAGCCGACTGACGCGTCTGTACGCATTCTCGAACAAAGCTCCGCGTGGGTTGTTGAACTTGGCAAGACTGGTCACAGCGCTCGCGTTAATTGCCAAGCATGCCCAGTAAGCAACGTTGGATACTTTTCACGTAACACACAGATTCTGATTGCAAGTTGCCACCAAAATAATCGCAACCAACGACTCAGAAGCACCCTTCGAAGTTCGGAGTAGCTCGAAGTCCGTAGTATTGGCAATTGCTGCGGATGAGGTTCATGAGAGTTCATGTGCGTCTCGCCGGCCTCATCCTCCTGAAGAAATAGGTATCTGCAAGTTGAAATCTGTCAACTTCTTAGCCCCACTTTAAATTTCATGCATATGTGATGACGACACAGAAAAGATTGCTGGGTTTGTCGCACCGTCTGTTTGATCCAACTGGATGCCTGTAGAGCATTCGCACACGTGAATCTTGCAGCATTTGCGAAGATGTCCGTATGAGTAGCACTTGTAGAGTCTGTACGTTCAATGTGTCCTTTAGTCTCTGAATCGGAGAAGCATAGGTCTCGACTACTTACGTTGAACGCGACGCGTGTAATCGCCCTATTGCCGACTCGATCAATGCACCGTTTTGTACTTGATCTCGCGGTCTCAAGCTTGAAAGCCATGTGTTCGACCTCGTTGGTATGCAGGATGCTAGTCTGCTGGCTAAATATACTAAGCGACCTCGCGCAGTTCGCAGTTGCCAGCAGGTGTGCGCGAAATATGTAGATGCTCTCCGATAAGTAGCGTTTCCCATATATCATAGTCTAATGTTGTCTAGCTTCTTTCCTGTATAATCTCAGGAAATTGAACTAGATTGGAGGAAGGCAATGGATATGGAGTACGTACTGTTACAACTTGCATCTAGATTAAGGCGATTTCGAATGCAGCGCAATCCCACAAGCCGACACGTTCGACATTCCGCTTCCTGAAGTCGAACATCGCAGAGTATTTTGATGCGAAAGGGCGCAATCTGATAGCTATTATTTCAATGTCACATCTGGCTGAGATATTTCAAGCGAAACTACGTAAGAACTTGAGCCAAAGGCCGTTGGACAACACCTACAAATAATAGAGCATAGCTCCTAACCGGAGATACCGGACCGTGTACGTGCTTTGCTATCACCCTACTATCTCGCCAGTCTCACGAGACACTCGTAAATAGATTTTCTGCACCTTAACCTGTGAACAAGCGCAACTTGAAGTCATCTAGATACCGGTAATTCCTACTCTATTACAATTCGTTTTACTGCACAACCAGATGAAGTTGCATAACGGCTTTCAACCACTTGCACCAATTGCGCTGTGCATCTTTCAAATATTCGTCTCGCTTGCGTATAGTCACCAAACCCCCTTTATCGAGCAAAAACTGCCGAAAGATCAGACTTGGCTAGAGAAATATGGTCTGCAAATCGATCAAACGTTTTCTGGACCCTTGGCCTTCTCTCATCTCCCCTACTACCGCTGTCTGGAGGATGAGAAGGCTGCTTTTGATATCGCAGTGCTCGGAATGCCTTTCGATACGGCGGTGACATACAGACCTGGGTAAGCATCGAGTCATTTCTTTGTATGATCCCTTAGCTGAACAGGTCGTGTAATACAGAGCTAGGTTTGGACCATACGCCATTCGTTCAGGAAGCCGAAGACAGAGAGAGGCCAGAGGATATACGATGGCATGGGGTACTAATCCTTATGACCAAGGTTTTAAGATCTTAGACTGTGGCGATGTTAGTCCATTCTTTTGGTTGATAAATGTGAAAGTTCAATGCAACTCGGTTCTAGGTTCCAGTTAGTCCATTCGACAATGCTTTGGCGATGGATCAAATGCAAGTTGCCTATTCAACTCTTCTGGCACGACCTGTTGCTTCCACACTGGACATAGGTTCTATAACTCGGACACTATCCAAAGATGGACTTGAACATCCACGGATAGTCAGGTGAGTTGCATGCTTATTCTTTGTCCGGAAACAGCCTGCTTCCTGCGTCATTCCAGCCTTGGAGGGGATCACACCATTGTAAGTCCATGATTACTAATAAATGGTATAAGCGTAACTCGAGATTTCAATCACACCAGGTGTTACCTATCCTTCGCTCACTGCACAAAGTTTATGGTCCAATTTCTGTTATTCATTTCGATGCCCACCTGGTTCGTCCAATAATAAAACTTTAGGGTGGCTTTAGTCGTTTACTCCGTTTATAGGATACCTGGGCAACTTATCCCGGCCAAACATCCGACCAATCGCGCGTTACTCACGGAACATTTTTCTATCTGGCTCAGGAGGAGGGTTTAATTTCTAACCACAGCATCCACGCTGGTATCCGGTGCAAACTCGGTGTAAGGGTTTCAGGAAATGGAGAAGCATTCTACCATTTCTTATCCCGATATTTAAGGGCATTACCGATCTCGAGAACGATGCGTCCGTCGGCTTCCAACTGATTTCAACAGACGACATCGATGATTTGGGTATTCCTGAAGTTATCAGTCGAATCAGGCAGCGTATTGGTGATAGCCCGGTTTATCTAAGGTCGTAAAGATATTCCAAAGCAATCCTAAAGGGAAACTAATCATATTCTTGTAATGACAGCTTGGATATCGACGTGATAGGTCTGCGGCATATCATTCTTAGGAAAGTTGAGTTGAAACTAATCATATCTGCAGATCCTGGTCTAGCGCCCGCTAGTAAGTAGAGTTCTATAGGTTTCATTGTTTATTAATATCCTTGTACAATTTAGCTGGGACTCCGGAGGCAGGGGGTTGGACCACACGGGAGCTCAAACGAATCATCAGAGGTCTCGCTGGACTTAATTTTGTGTGAGTAATTAAACTGATGTTTATTCTTTCTGTTACTGAAGGCTAGCCAGCGGTGCTGACCTTGTCGAAGTTGCGCCTGCATATGATAATGGTAAGCAAGACTTCGTACATATTCCTGACGTATACAAACATCTGATCTGCATCTTGTAGCTGAGATAACTGCAATCGCTGCTGCTGACTTTGTCCACGATTTCCTATCCCTGTTTCTTACGAAGGAACCCCTTCAGAGCCTCTACCAAGTAGCAAGAGATGAGCTTTAAGTGAAAACATGGTTTCATGCCCTGGAATATGTGATGGGGGAGAAGTCGCACTTCCTTCAGTATTTAGTTGACACAATGTACTCTATGTAGCAGAATTGACAATCGCTCATGGAAGAATGCTGCACAGGTGAATTCATCACAAGTACATTCATTACAGAGCAATTCTGAAGCTATAGCACATCGTAAGCGTCAGACTAGAGAGTAGACGATAAATAATAGTAATAGTCCGTAAATGATAGATAAACAGTCACTGTCAAGATGGTATATGCGCATGATTCAATCAGTGCTTGCCCCAGGCACCTGCGGCACCTGAGCCGCCGTATTCATAACCCGGAGGGGCATCAGTTGGTAGGCTTGCAGTATGTGATGGCAATGGTGGGACAGAATTATTGCCGTAGCCATCACCCCCTAAGGTATAGCTGCGGTCATGAGCATACTGCTGAGGCGGCGTTGAGGAGGCGAAATAGGGATTTTGGCCTGCTGCAGCTGCGGGCATTGGTGAACTCGAGTATCCAGTCCCAGAGAGCATAGCAGTGTTATTGTACGTCTCAGCATTGAAACCCGTATGCGGCTGCGCATTAAAAGGATCATATTCTGAGTAATTGGTCGGCTGTTGCCCATGATCAGCAGCTGTGTGATCTGCTCGAACTGTCAGTCAATGAGTAGAAGGATAATAGCTGACTACTCACATGACGACCCGCCAGCCGTATGTCCATATTGTTGACCGTATTGCTGGGGCGGTGAAAGTTGCTGGTTCAAAGGAGGAGGGGAGGTGGTCATCGGAGGATTGTAGCCATACGGAGATGGAGTATATCCAGCTCCAGCATATGCACCCTGGGGAAGGGGTGGAGATGTGTTGTTCGCGACGTTCTGCGAGTAAGTCGATGGCTCGTAAGAATGGGTGCTGTGCTGTCGCGGCTGAGGCGGGTAGGTCGTGTTGTTGCCCTGGGATGGAGAGTAATACTCGTCAACTGCGCGCGATCCTGCTGGAGCCTGCAAGTATCCAGCCGCTGCTCCAGTGTGCGTATTATGCGATCCAGGGGTAGGCGGTATATTACCATCCTTGTAGGGCTCCTCAATGTACACATTATCACCATCCACTCTGGCAGTGAGAGGCTGGGTTTCGGAGAAGGCAGGTAAACCAAGTTCGCCAGTTTTCTGGCGAGCTTTCCGATCAGCTTCCGCTTTCACAGCATCCAAACGCATCTGCTCCGCATAGCCATTATTAGAGGGGCCGGTCTCTGCGTCACGATCCCTGTTTTTCCAATCATTGCCACGGCTAGGACGTTTGGAAATGCAACATCTTCCAAACGTGTAGAAGCATCCACTGAAGAACAGCAATATCCATGCAGCTAACGTTAGCCAGATGGCGTTCCCTATCTGTGCTGTCCCCACTGAATTGATACGCGCCTTTGCGACGAAAAAGAGCGCGATGTCGAAAATGAAGGC
>JASFDH010000841.1:0-18842 GCA_036937195.1 Nidularia pulvinata
GAATCCGTCCGAGAGAAGAAAAAACTGGCCGCGAGTTTCTTCTCCTTATCCAGCTCTTCCGCAATGGACTGGGCAATCGCGGACTTGCCAGCACCAGCAGGACCATAGAGCCACATAATCTTTTTCGAGCGGTCCGGATCGTCCGCCCATGCTGTTATCCTTTTCAACACAGCTATACGAGTTTCGGGATGACACTTTGGAGGATCGAAGCGGTCTTTGGAGTTGTGGAATGCACCGGGGGCTGTGTTCTTAAGGAGAATCTCAAACCCTAAGAAGCTTGGAATGACTCTTCAACGCTTGGTGTGCAGCAGAGCAACGCACCTGGCTCCAACTTTGGGGCATTCTTTCTCTGGACGTTTATCGTTTGAGCTTGATAAAACTCCCCTCCATGGATACGAAAGTCGCTCGCGCTCTGAAAGAGCTGCAAGTCTGAGTGCTGTTGTGTGATTGTCGTCGCCATAGGCGTCTACTATTGTAAGTGGTTTCTTCTGGAGATCTGCCACTAAAACAGCGTTCAGAGCGTTAGCAGCTACTTGAGTAACGATAACTTGACATACGCACGTTGAATGACTGGCTCTCTTTTCGGGGAATAGTTGTCGCAATAGTAGGGCAACAAAATGATACTGGGCAACTGTGTACTTGAGCGCTTGAACTTCAATAGTCTATACGATATTTGACATCATTTGTTAAGCTGTCAATTTTTGAATTCCGTAAACGATCCAGACGATCCATAAATACCACCAGCTCCACCAGGCGAGGGCCTGGTGCGAAAGCTGACGAGCAATATGCCTCGACTGATTTTAAGCTTTCAATTTCGCTAAAATATCGTATGCCACGATTGAAACTCTTGTTGATATTGGTTTCAGGGACCAACAGGATTCAGGTGCAAGTTTTAGGAAATAGAAAATATCCCTCATATACACGTGCAGAAACTATACTTGAAAGGTGGTGGAATATGTATATGAGATTACAAGCTTAGAACGCGGATAGAGTTAGATGCAAAAAAAGCTTTCCATTCTCCTTTTGATCGTTTGACTCAAGAACTGAATTTGAAGAATATCCTGCCGGTGAACCACGACTATTCCGAATATCATCAGAAAAAATAAGCTGAATGTCTTCAGCGAGCTCGGAGCGTACATAAAATTAATCTGAACGGTGATTGGTGACAGACGAGGGCACAAAAGGTACATATCCAATGCACAGCGTTGACTGAGGCGTGCCAAGATTATCAGAAGCCTCAATAGGGGGGCCTGAGGACAGTTGGTACGATACCTTGAAGAGAAATAAGGCACATGACGACAAAGCATTCACACCGAATACTCAACGCAAGGCCTGTAAATAAAACGAGTAGATGAATAGAGCGGGGGGTTGAGGTGGAAATATGACATTCTGAACCCTGGTCATCTGTGGTGCATCTCTGAGCCTTGCCGTGCCACTGATAATAATCCCTTGGACCACGGATGAGTGAAATACTTAAGAGATGAAGACTTCAAAGCAAATTCTCTCCAAGAGTGCTCCGATATCTACTTGACCGGAAAGGCAGTACACACTGGAGCAATTCAGAACGACGCAAAGGGATAGCGCAGTTCGAGGCCAAATTAAGACCGGCCAAGGACGTCTTGTTCCAAACTGCGGCGTGTTCAGGCTCCCAAATGCGGTTGTTTGTATAAACACGGGCGCACCATGGAGTTTTTTCGAAAGTGGTTGGTTGGAACAACAAATTTCTCACCGGCACACGTGTGGGCTTGGTGGAGCCGTGCTGCTGGCAGTTGGCTGTCAGGTTTAGACACGCCCCGCGCCCATCGTCCCTTGCACACTGCCTTCACCGTCATTGGTTCTCCGCTCCTTTTTTCCCGGCTCAGCGTCTCGTTTCACTGTCGCCGCTAGTAATAGTATAACTAAGTCCCTATTGCTAGCTGGCTGGCTCTTGAACCACGTAACGACCCCGACCGGCAACATATATCACGATGGTGCAGTGTCCATCGGAAAATGCATCAGTGATCGACCAGTCGACGTTTTGGAACTCGGATGGAGTCAACTGGTCGACGCATCGGATAGGATGGGCTATTGCAGGAGGATGTGCAGCCGTGGTGAGTGCTGCGCTGTTCTCTGAGTTTACTTGTGACTGATAGAACGTGATTTTTGGTTTAGACGTTTATCGTTTCGTTTATCTCAGTAATAAGGCATTGCAGGTGCGCTAAATCGTGTTTTCAACCCTGCAAGCTTGTCCTTAAAGGCGTTACTATGCAGGAATTATACCAACCCTTCGCAACAGCGACAAATGTACGCTATGAACCTTGTCGAAATCTCGCAGCAGACTAACATCTCTGCTTTTCAGTCTCCGAATCTTATACATGCCACCAGTATACGCCATCATCTCGTTCTTCTCGTATCGATACTTCCGGGACTATACGTACTTTTCCCTCATCGAAACAGGTACGTCTGCCCTGCACTCCGCTATCCTGCAATCTACTGATTCTCTCTTCCAGCCTATGAGGTCATTTCACTTCGCTCTCATTTTTCATGATCATGCCTGCTGACATCTAACAACTCAAGGCTGTCACCCTTAGCGCGTTTCTGTACGTCCTTGACCGGTTCTTATATCCTTACGTGGCCACAGCCGTTCTAATACGCATTGCAGCCTTCTCCTTATCGATTATGTGGCCACAACGGGCTCTGGACACTCGGCTGAGAAGGCTATGGAGAGAAAAGACAAGAGGCCACTTCCAATACCAGTATGTTGACCTGTCATACCTGTTCTCCTGTCCATGTTTGTGTTGACGATGTTATCGTGCCTATAGTTGTGCTGTTGGAGATACAGGCCGACAAAGGCAAGTTTTCCCCCCTCCCATAGTATAAAGACAGCCTATTGACCATAACTCTTTACAGGCCTACTTCATGTATACTCTTAAGGTATAGCACGGCCACCCTCATCGCTCCAATCGTCCATACTCATCTATCACTCTTATTGCTAGTGGTCTGTGTTACAATATGTAATCATCCGGCCCGGTACGTCCTCTCTGTCCCAATCATCTTCCACTCCGCTTATCCTCCCCAACATCAGCATGTTCCGTGGCAGGTATCATCTGCCAGCACTACAACATCCTCTGCGAGACGCAGGGCTTCAACCCCAAGTTTGCCAGTGTTTACATCACTTGCATTACCTTCATCTCTATCACGTGAGTGTCTGCATAATTAGTTTTCGATGCTTCGCTGACGGTGGATGATCCAGCATCGCCCTGTATGGCCTTCTGATGTTCTACGGCCTGACGAAGGAGGAGCTCGTGGGGCGCCGCCCGCTGGCGAAGTTCTTGGCTATCAAGCTCATTGTTATGTTCACGTTTTACCAATCCTTTATGGTGAGCAGGGATTTCTGTCTTTCCATAAGGAATTATGTTATTAACGGTGCCGTTGGTGCAGCTCTCGGCTGTCAAGACTAAAATCAAAGGTATTTACACCAATTGTCCATTCATCTACATCACCCCTAGGTTCTAATCATCCATCTGCCGTACAGCCACGCAATACTGGACTCCCACAAATATAGCCAACGGAATAAACGCGCTTGCGATCTGTATTGAGGTGCGCTTGCCCCTCCCTGCACCGATGATGTTCCCATAATCTAATAATGTACCTCTGTTCATGTTCATCGAAACTATCATCAGATGGTCATCTTCTCCAGCTTGATGCTTTGGGCCTACAATGCATCGGAGTATGCCAGGAAGCCGGGCACGCCTGCGACAAGTATCTGGCGCCCGCTTTGGGATTCGTAAGCCTCATTCTTTACTCCGGAAGTGTGTGTAGCTAACACATTTCACGGCCATTTTCCTCCGCATACAGGATCAACTATAGTACGTTTTTTTCCTTCTTTCCCTCCCCTTCATATGCTGACGATGACCCCTCTTCTCCTCACAGTCGATTTCGTCACCGAGATCGTCGGCTCCTTCCGCTTCTTCTTCGACTACGCTCGCGGCAAACCGACCGCCCACGGGCACGGGCACCTCGGCGCCGCAGGGCCCCAGGGGAAGATGAACTTCGGCGAGGCCTTCGGCGTGAGCAGCACTGGGACACGGCGCCAGCCTACGTACAGGCCTGCGACGGCAGTAGGGGCGGAGGAAGACCCACAGTACGTCGTCGTTCCGCCGCAGAGCATGCGGCCGAGTTATGACGAGCATGTTAGACTGGAACCGTATACATACCCACCGGAGAGGGAGGAGTTGCCGGGGATGGGGAAGGCGCGTTGAGCTGGGAAAGGCGTGAGTAGGTTAGGAAGGGTGTTGGATTGGATGGTGGGTGTTGGGTAATGGACGGTTCGGGCTGAACTTGTATTTGTTTCTTCCATTATTTATTTAATCGTGATACCCTAGTTCCTCCGTTGTTGTTATCGTTAGTTCATAGTGAATGTAACTGATACACATCGTGCGTCTTGAGGCCGTAGTTCCTCGGTATTGGCTTGTGCGCCGGTGGATGGACCAGCATTCCGTGAATGGCTCCGGGATGGCTGATGTGCTGAGAGTGAGTCGGTTCCTTTGATTTGCATTTGTGCTCCAACGATAATGTTATAGCACTCTGGGATATCAAGCGGGTGTATAGTGGAATATGCAATAGCTTCTCAATTGAAGGCATCTCTCCTAGTCGATGCTTTGCTTCTCCCGTTGTGGCTGTGCTCATCGCCTGTCGTCAATCCATCTTGCCAGCTATCGAACGTCGATCTCACTACAGGCTGCACTTCAAGTGCCTGATACTTAGTATGTCGACACCTTCAGTGTTGTCTATCAATGACGGATCTATCGTTTTAGAGTGATTGACACATGCCCCTAATAAATCCTCCACGTATGCTGTCGTCCTCCCCATCGGTGGGAATCCGGAGTCAACGACAGGCGAGATGATTCTTGTACTCAAAAATCAGGCCACGAATTCCACTGGCCATTTCAGCTACTACAATGAAGCAGGGAGCAGCTCAGTTCCACGGAGTTCGGTGTCCCGGGATTGCTTGTGAGGATGACTAGTGACTACATGGTGGTTCTCACCTCAGCACTCAGTATAACATGAAGGTATAAAACCGTTAGCGTTGTCCCATTGTCCATTAATTATATGACTTTCTTGCTCATCTCACTGTTCTGAAATGTCTGAAACTCTTATCACCGCACTGGAACGCGGGCTCATAGTATTGGTGAGTGATTACACGTTTTGGATCTCCTTCAAGATATGAAGATCTGACCACCTGATGCTCTAGTATCTGAACGGTCTGTCTACCCGTAGCATAATAGCGAAGACTATGCTGATATCGAGAATTCAACAATCAGTGGCCAGTACCGCAATATTGGTATGTCCGGAGTTTTCCTCGCATTCTATGTCAGAAGTAGATGTGAGCTAACGATCCTAAAATGACAGGGATTTGACTATCTCATAACTTTTGACGACGAAGTGAATTATATTTGGTTTCAAGATTGGAACCATGTGACGATTCTATTTCTCTTGACGAGATATTTGCCTTTTGTCAACTCCGTTTTATGCATATATCGTAAGCCCTTGCATTCTTCTCAGCCCTATTTGATCTTCACCAATATGACGAGTTACTAGAAGTGTTTAAACCAGATTTGTCACCGCAAATCTGCCAAAAAATTTATGAAAGCAATATATGTGAGTACGTTTAAACCTTTGCGGTAGCTCATTTGAAACCATATCTTGTTTTCAGTCACGGGAATTGTCGGATTTGGCATAACCGAAGGCAAGTAAGTGATTTAAAGACTAATATTATTCTAAAACTTTCTTTAGCGCTCCTAACTCTGAGAGTCTGGGTCGTCTGGGTCGCCTGGGGGAAAGGCAGAAAAATAGCAATTGGATTGCCTATGTTCTTCCTCGTATGTTGGGTAACAATACTCATATATACAGCATTAAATTTCAGCACTCTTCCACGTGAGTTCATCACAACACAACATTTTTTTCTCCGAGGGATTTTTTCACAGCACATCGCATAACTGTAGCTTTTGAGGAGTGTTTAAACATCAAAACCGAGAGTCAGAGGTCCATGTACTACAGAGATTGGATAATCTTTATGACATACACATTAGGTATTTTTAAACTAAGCCAGTTTTCCCTGAGATTTATTTATTCACTATTATTTACTTAGTAATGCTGGTTCTCATGCTTATTCGAGCAGTGCCTTGCTGTGCGTACGTGAAATTTTATTCTGCCAGGAGAGAACTGAGGAAGTTCTTTTGATCGTCCGATAGTGAAGAGAGGAGAAAATTTTCAATTCATTAGGACGGTCTTTGTAGATGGTAAATTCATGAATCTTATTCCGGAATATTTTGTGAAAATGTGTTTTAGGGATACTTTATTATTTCTATATTTTCGGTGAGAGTGATGATACATATCGCATTCCACTAAGACAATTTCCAGAACGCTACTAAAATTTGACATAGGACTCACCCTTCTAATTGTAATTCTGCTTAATATACTCCCAGTAAGCCGATTCAGCTGTGTTTCCATTGTTGCCTTAGAAGTAAATTCGTGAACTAAAAAGGTCGATTATCTCGATCTTCTGACTGCGTACGTATCCGTTCAAGTATAGTGCTGGTAATATTCTCACTATTTATGACTCCTGTAATGGGCATGACAGCTTCGAAAAAAACACCCATGCTATCTTTGCCTGTCGCCTTATTCTTAATTTGCGGACGACATACCGAAAGTCTGATATCGGAGAAGGTCTGACTGTCAGTCGTACGCTTTGTCACTGTGACTCTCCCATATTCTAACATCATTCTCGCAAGTTTCAGCAACATTCGCTCGACTTCACAAATACGCTGACTATAGCTTGATACGCTAGATGAAAGCGCGCATGGACTCAGTAAAAGCTATGTTTTGATTATATCGATAGAGGCTTCGTTACGCAATAATTACAGTACATAGTAACGCTACATGAATTAATGTACAATTACCACACATACAAGAAATGTCCTCTACTCGAATAGCGTCCTTTAAAACTGATTATATATGAGGCAAAAAAGTAGTCCATTCCACTGTCTGATGCGCACCGTCCGGCAGTGCTCTGAGCGCAACAAATGCCTGAGTGAGCAAAGCAAGCCTTGCAATGATATATAGCAGGAGGCTGATGTAAATGAAACGTTTGAACAGATGAAAAAGGGATCTTCCAAGTCCCGGTGGACGCCAGTGTACCTTCTTGTAAAGAAGAATTGCTAAAACTAGAAAAGGAACAGGTACGCAGGTGATTATCAATGCACATGTCCGCCAAAGGATTCTCTCTGTGTGAGATGGGAATTGAAATCCACTGGACCACCCAATACAGTGAATTGCTCCAAATACAAGGGCGATTACTGATGAGGGCACGTCCAGACCATATAATACCTTCGGGGGTGAGAGTTCTGCGTAAAATGTAGGGACTCGATCTACTCCGTGTTCGATGGTAATCGAAGCCGGAGACTGCGTCATGTCATCGAGTGGACGAAGGACATCCACGATAAGCCGGATTATCAGGATATACCACATGCCATCCCAAATCCTATACAAGCCAGCTATCCAACGCGGATGGGCACCAAGAGCTTCGGCTGCAGGCAGAGATTCCTGGTCGCCCGTTTCATAAGCGCTTCCGGCAGCCTCGGTACTGCGGATTTCCGTATCTTCATTCTTATTCTCGAATTTAGCTTTGCCAAGTCCGATAATATCGATACTATCGATTTCCGTTTTGTCAACTCCAATTTGTGAATCCGAATCCTGAGTATCCAATCTGTAGTTGTGAACGACTGTAGGCATAGCAATAGTTTCTAGAATATGTTTTCCACCTAGGTCACAGTCTGTAGGGCAGTTACCCTCATTCTCTGCATTCGCAGGAACTTGGGATTTCTTGAGTTCAGATTCGAGACATTCTTCGTACACGAGAACTATTGGTTGCTTCAGATGGACTAGGAATGGACACCGTACGTCGAGAGGTTTATTCCACCAGAAGAAATACATTACGCCATTGAGAACAGCGAATGCGACAGTCACCAATTCTAGTTCCGTAATAACGAGCCCTTGTATACCTCTTGCTATGCACTGGACAATGAACCAAGAAGTTTGAATAGTAACGATCCCTTTTGAAAGTAAGTCGCCTTTACTTCTGTCTTTGATTTCCTCTACAGTTATGTCCGGAAAATCTATTAGTCCAGCGTCAAGGAGATGTTGCATTTTAGAGAATGAGATGGGTTCTCGTCGTTCATCACCGTCATATAACACGAATCCGCCCATTTGCAGCAGAAATCCGTGTACTGATGTCCAATTTCTATCTGTGCATCGACGTTAAATATAATTTAATCTACAATAATATGGTGCGAGACACACTCTTGAATTTGCTTGCGATTCTCCTGGCGTTAAACCACTGCCTCATAGCCCAAAATATGATCATTTCTGGAGCAATAATTGCCCAGAACATGAGTTTAAGACGTCTTCGGGTAACCATCCACCAGCCCTCATCCGCGGAAGGAATATTGGGATGAACGGCCACCCAAGTACACGCGAACATCGTCGCTAGACAGCTCCAAATAATATCCAAAGTACTCCGCTTATTTTCGGAATCTGGACAAATGCAGGCTGAGTCGAGTGTTGTGTGAGTACTTCTGGCGAAATAATTCAATCCATCTGGAATAGGTGATGCTTGGATTGAAGCCCTGAATAGCAGAAGGGATACTGACGTGAGGAGCAGCATGATAAGCAGTCGTGGCAGCTGTATAACGCAGTGGTGGCTTTAAAGCGTCCTATTATTAGACAAGCACAGCAGGGCACTGTGGCGGGTGACAGCATTTCTCGGCGGAAATCAATCTGCCAGGAACCATTGCAGTGAATACTTGGCATAGAAGGCTTCCGATCTTGGCCTTTCCAATGCTATGTAGTTGGAGGAGGCTTAGGTTGTTGTCGGATTCGTAATCCGTTCTGGTAATTCTTTAACTTACCGTCGACTCAGGCTCGTCGGAGCTCTTACTTTCCAGCCCTTCATGTCGATCGCCCACGCATTACTGTACATTGCCGTACCAAACTAAAACACATAAGAACTGTTTGGTAGGAAATCAAGACCGACAATGCAATAACCAAGCGCCATGAGCCTTCGATCTTCTGTATTTCTTACTAGAATTGGTGGTGAGTAAGTATTTCTAAAGTAAAACCCACCGTTATGCCGTTCCAAATTCACCAGTTTACCAGTTGATTTTCAGTTTACAATGACAGAGTACATGTAGTGGGAGATTCAAGAAGCCTGCACATCTTATTGCAGTCCGTAAACTCGCGTCCTATACGTCAATTTTGATGACAGTGTCTGCTCTGTCTTTTCTCTATCTAAGCAGGGTCCAAAGCTATCCATTGACGTGAGTCGTAAAGCCTTTTGAACCACGATCACCTTAAACTCATGTCAAGTTGAACTTTCAAGGTCAACAAGCCTGGTGCCGCTGTTTCTTGCTTCGGACTTAGGTCCGAGATCAAGTATACCTTCAGCATGGAAATACCTCAACGATATCAATGGCATGTCCTGATTATCATGGTTCATATCCATTGCCGTGTTTTATGACCAGAATATCGTGATCATAGGTAAGTTCATCCTCTTAGATCATCTGATGTCGCTCGCATCTTCGTCGTTGGTGTGTTTATCAATCATTGACATCGACATCGACATCTTCAATTCTCTCCATCTACGCAAGATCGTGCATGGTTGGGCCGAGGACTGGGTACGAATTCACCTAAAGCATGTCCAACTCCACGTTTAACGCTTGTTCTTTGATATGTCGAAGGCACTGATTGACGACTGACTAGGACCTCAACTAACATGATCAGACGCAAGCTAGAGGGTATCTTCTAAGCTGTGCTGGGTGGCAAGCTTCAGTCGCAACGATGCAATATCGATGGGCATACAGGAGCGTCCAGTCCTATCATATAAATGTCATGCATGAGTAACGTGGATCATTGTTCCGGGCGCTAGTATCAAGCGCGATCTTGAGATTGACAAGGCGTACATTTGGCAAGACTTCCAAACATATCTTTTTACCTCGCTCGCCGATCTGTCCGGGACATGGGATTGAATTCATTCTCAGCTCTGGAACTTTGTATTCTTCTCATCTCTACCAGCTGTGTTGCTTCATCCGTTGTTGGTGAGTGAAATAACTCCGCCGCATCGTTCCATGGTTGATGACTGAGGTCATGCCAGGTGGCCTGTGAACTCCCCGCAGTTTCCCGTCCTCCATACAGACGCTTAGATCTTCCAAAGAAACGAACAGATCTCCCACGCCGATAGGTTCCTGAACATCGTAGACCAAAGAAGATTGCCACGAATAGCTCTCAAGATTAAGCCCCTCGACGCAATTTGGGCCTCTCCGTTAAGGAGGATGTACCGTAAAACCCACAATTGTGAGGGTGCTAATCCTGTAGAGTCATTCCCTTCTAACCCGAATGGCGAAGATTATCCGGGTCTTGAACCATGCCAAGCACAAGTTTCAGCGTTCCAGGTGCTTAGAAGGACCATAAATGAAGAAGTCATAACTGCGAGTGTGTTCGTGTGGTTGCTTTCTTCATGATCCCTCGAGTGACGTCTCCTAATTCAACTTTTCATGCGGATTTGACCTACAATCTATTGATAGAAAGTTATTATTCGGCCGTCAAGAACAACTAGTAAGATAGACAGCAAGACGTTATATACGCTACATTGATTCGATGGAGTATCCGCCAAACCGACTTGTTCTCAGGATCCCACCTAACTCCCGCGTACTTGACGTCAACACATCCGTCCTAGCGGTGATGCACAACTGGTATTGACGTGACGCCCCGTACCTGCGTCCTTGAACTGCCTTCAAGTTCCCCGACTGTCGCTGTTTTCGGCGTTTACCCAACAGCATATCGGAGGCCGGTATATTAAAACACTCCTTGAGATAGAGTCGATTGTCCAGAGCGCAACCCGCCTCTTCCATTCAAGAAAGTTCCATACACTCGCGAGCGGTATCGGAGAATACGCCACACCTTATATCCTATTTGAATCCGCGCGAAGGCTAAATTCGCTTGGAACACTGGTGAGCATTCTACACCCACACTCTGTCCTGGTCTTCGGCAAATCTTGCTCGCCATTAACAACACTGTTGCCCACCTATATCAGGGTGCTATCGAAAAAAATGCAGAGCCCCTCTATTACTCATACGACAGAGTTTTCGTCCTCTTCATCAGCCATGGCTTGTGAATATCAAACAACTTCGCCTCCTTCACCTCAAGATGCTGCAGCGGCTGAACGGCTACGCCTCATGACTTACCTTGCCATCTACGACCTTTTGCCGCATTCCATCGCACACCCACCTGGACGTGAGGAACCGCTTCGTATTGAGAATGCGATCGATCCAGAGACTGTTCAGCGGTGCGTGGCAGCGCTATCTAACCATGAAAATGGTGTGCGCCTTCTGTCTCCCTCATCCTCGGAAAATGTAAGCAGCTATGATTTCCCCGAATATTGATGATCCTCAAACACTGTCGGCCTTATCCAGGGTATACGTTTTCCGGAGAGCTCGAGGGTGCCGAATGGGCGGTCCTTGCCACAGCAGCCTCGCACGGCACCGTCGCGCGCACCCATCACCTCTACCTCTCAATCATTTTCAGGTTCAACACCTCAGCGTCTTGATCTTTCTGGGAAGCGTCAAGACCGATGTTGATCGCGGAGGTCAGGAATGGTGAGCATTGTCGGATGTTATATTACTCCAATGCTGGCGCGCTCATGTCTAGTCCCCAAGTGCCAGGTATTTATAGGTGAACGTGACATAATGTATAGCGATATACCCTTTCATCCCGAACTTGATAAAAATGGTTGTTCTGTATGTTTAATACATCTAGGCATCATTGGTGACCTTCATGACGGAGGTGTTTTCGGATCTCACTGATCCAAAGATAGCAGACGTGAATAGCAAGTATTGTACTGATCAGTATTCGTGCATTTGTTCTTTCTAAAGACCTTAAAATTTCAATCAGTAAATGGATATTCTCATCATTCGCTCTTCTCAGTTCGATCTGTTTGCATCAAACGAGATGGCCTTCTCAAGGCGTTCAATGACGAAGGCGAAAAATAACCACCAACAATATCGCAGTCCGATTATGTTTAGAAGACGTTAATAAATAGCGGTTATGTCCGAGTTGGAAAGTAAGGAAGGATGAAAAGCAAAATCACACCAGCGGTAGATCCCAAGACTTAGTTAAGCGGGGACGAGTGCCAACGTCTGATATTATGTATTTAAAACAGTTTCCAACGAAGGGTGGGAATTAGCTTACCACCAGTACCCCCTCTCCGAATGTGTTTTTAAAGGTGTTGACATCCCCTGTTAAAGCAATGACATCTAGAATCCATGGAATACTATTAGGACGGAAACGTGCATTAGCAGTAGGTAACTCACGTTCGTTTTTGACGTAGACAATATATGTGGCAGGGCTGTCGAGTCGGAATTAACCCACTGAGCAGTGATACCGCCAGTAGCCACGTCATAAGTAAACTGACGGACCTGTATGAGCTAGCAAATAAATAAGAAGCGGGACAACGAATTTACGATAGCACTTTCTGTACTTTCAGGAATAGAAATTCTAGCGGTGAAAGAGTTGGGAGCGTCGGCAGGAAGACCTTTGGGCAAAGTCTCGGCCGTTCCCCCGATATATGCATAGCTGCAAAAATAATCAATAAGCGTGTTAGATAGGAGGGTCAATGAGCTTACTTGAAGCTTCCGGCACCTAAATCCGTAGTAGTGCTTGCAAACCCTTGAATTGCGCCGAAGTATGAGAATGAAGCATCCGGCCCATTCTGAAATATATAATTAAATGAAGTCCATTACAAAAGTGAATATGTGTGACATACCGAGACCTCGATATTTGAAAGCCAGTAGCGGCATCGTCCAGATCAATTACCACGAGAAGAGCGTCGGTCTCATCTTTAGTAAAACTTCCGTATTCCGCCAAAGCCATTCATGGTATTGCTTATATATTCTAAGATATTGTCGCCATCTCTTCCTACAATACGTCCGCTTGTCTTTCTAGAATTGCCGATGAAGTTACTTATCTCGAGTGTGCATTATTATATAGAATCTGAACTCACACGGAAGGAGCTGCAGAAGCGACAGCGCGAGCGACCTCTTTAACCGCACAACCATGACTATATCTACAGAGAAGAGCCAATCAGATGACGAATACCTGCATGAGTGCGTCTCTTAGGTGGGTTTAATGGAAGACCGGCAGCAAGACGCTTCGCATTCGCGAGCGCGCATGCTTCCACTTGCGAAATTGGAAGCTCTCGAGGTTCTAACACAGATATCGGGGGATTGAAGCTGATTGTGTCGACGTCGTCTCTAAGGGTGATTGTAGGCGTAGCTGCAGCAGTGACAGTTGAAACTGCTAAGGTAACGACAGACAGGAGCTTAAAATGCATTATAATAAGGAGCGTGTGGGTCAAAGAGTGTGTATACGGAAACCAAAAAGGGGGAAGTGGAAGAGTAGAAATGATGAAAGTCGCACACTGGAAGCGAAGAGGAAATTCCCAACAGAAACTGCCAGCAAATATATAATAAAAGTTCAAAACATATAACCTGATCCGCGATCGCCGATATTCATGACTTGAGCGCTGCAGGGGGCCGCAGCCGAGGGAATCGCGATTTATTCACCGAAATACGGATATATCACAACAGGGTTCCTTCGCTATTTTATAGGACTTTATAGAGATGCGGATTGCCCATGACCCTCGCAACACACAAGAGAAGTTTCTGTTACTTGTTGGCATTTATAAAGCGAAGCTCTTACGGCGATGGAAAGTATTGAATTGTGGTAGTCATTTCACTAGACCTCATTTGGTAGTGCTCGGAGACCAGTCACCGCCGTGACCGAGCGTCGAGCGAAAGTGCCGAAGCGAGATCTGGATTTGGTTCACGTATGGTTTCATAGATAATCGTCGATCAGACGGGCCGAAATAACTCGGGCATATGTTGGCGTTTCAATTTCCGTGTATTCATGGAATATGTACAATTCAAAGAACAGCTCTCGCCGTACAATTCATGGAAGAAGAAATCTCGTTAACATGTTGTCCATATAAATCTATGATAGGAGGGTGAGGATGGTCGAATAGGGACACAATAGGTGTGGAAGAAAAAAATTGATAGGCATGCATTGCTCTGTTGCACAATTTAGCTAAGCCAGAATAAACACCAAAGCTCAGGGAACTAGTGTCAACATACTTATCTTCATCACCAATGTAAAAATAATTTACAATGGCTTGACTGCCATAGTAATTCATAAGATATTAATCACCTGTTAAGAGGAGATCTAGATTGCAGAAAGTATGGATATCATCTGTGCATAAAATGGAATAGCAGAAGAAATTTATTTTGTGTATAAATAATGCATGTGGTAGGGCTATAGAATCAGAATCAATCTGTTGAGCACTGGTCTCTCCAGTAATTTTGTTGTATGTAAACTACATAGTAGTGCATGAGACTGTATATGAATGAAGACATAAAGCACTAGGTTGGCTATTTATGATGGCATTTGCAATAAATTTAGTGGTATCCATCTTGTAGGAATGAGAGTTGGATGCAATGATAGGTTTAGAGTTTGGAGAAGTCTGAGTTGTTCCTGCAAGGAATATATGGCTATAAAGCAGTTAGAAAGGTTTGTCAGACACACAAACAATACACCCAATAGTGCAATGTTGAGGTTGTCAAATCACTCAGGGAGAGGAAGGAATAAGGGAATAAGGATGAGCACTGTATTGCTAGTGGAGATATGACCAGCTCAAGACCAGGGTTCTGAGTACAAACAATGTAACTAAATACTACCTAACTCATGTACTATGCATGTACTACTCATGGTTTGTGCATGTAAGTAATGATCAATCATAAAAGAAGAAAGCCTTGCATTGACCTCATGGGCACAGTCACCTCATGGTATCCATGCAGTATCCATGTGTTATCCTAGAGATTAGGTGTTCCTGTGATAAGTCCAAAAGATAAGATAATGATAATCACCAAAGAAAAGGTGAATTCATGACAAGGTTTTAGAGGAGAATATAATGAATTTACTTGTTGCTTCCAGTTACAGAATCTGAAAAAGTACTATAAATCCCTTCAATGCTGCTGAAATATGGAATAGATGCATCTGTTCCATTCTGTATAATACAAATCAGTCAACATTGGTTTATGAAGTATTATAGCATTATGGTGTACCAAAGTCAGAATATTTGCAGAACTGTTTGAATCATGACTTGGATCAATTGTGATGAGAGGAGTACCTGAGAAACTTTCAGAGAGACTATCATACTTGTCAAATTATTTTGGTTGTTGCTTATAAATCCCATATCATCATCTCTGCACTTTACTAAATATGACCTTTTGTCCTAGAGGCTAATTAATTCCACATAAATATACAGGAACTCCAGATGGAATAGAGTGGACAACCTCCTTAAGAAAAGCTTTACAAGTATGTCTTCAGATGAATCCCCTGTAAAAATAGTATATACCTGCACAAGTGCATCTTTAAAGAAAGACTGGCAGCAGGGTATTTTGTTACAAATTTGGAGATTCTGCAGGGTCATCACTACAAGCCAGAGGTCACTCAAAAGGAGGACAAAGAAATAATAAATCATCTGTAGAATCAAATACAGAGTGCTACAACTGCCATAAGAAAGGTTACTTAGCAAAAGACTGCTGGGGAAAAGGAGGAGGAAAAGAAGGCCAAGGATCAAAAAGAAGGAAAGGGCCAAACCAAGGAAATAGGTCAAATCAAGCTTAGGAGACCAATTCAAATCTTAATGAGGTTGCATATATGGCATCCCAAAATCACAAACCCATGAAATACAATTGGTATCTTGATAGTGCCACTACTTCTCATATCTGTACACAGTGTGATGCCTTCATCAACTGCTACCCACTCAATAATTCCACAATTGATGGGATTGGACTGACTCCAGCCATGGCCAAGGGACATGGTACCATATTAGTAAATTTTTCTGTGAATGGAAAAATAATCCTGCACCAACTCTCAAATGTCCTGCATGTGCCAGAAGCCTCTAATTGCCTTCTTTCAGGCACACAATTTGATGATGCAGGAGGACAATTTATTGGAGGACATGGAAAATGTATCCTCAAAGACAAAAATGGTCAGGTTGTGGGTACAGGAATAAAAACAGGAGGATTATATCTATTAAATGCAAGGGCCCAATTATTAGGACAAGTGTCACGAACTGGTCTTCCCAGGGTATAGCCCAGAGGATCCAGATAGATAGGGCACATGAGATTAACAGAGAGAGGTTCTGGAGTCTCCAGGGATATCTCTGGTAAATGCATTTGAGCACTACCAAGGCAGGAGGTCAAGATGGGTGATGGCTTCAGCTTATGTGCTGTGCCTCCTTCGTTCCTAATGCCCAATTTACAGATAACAGTGAGTGGGCCAATTCAGATATAATGGAGATTGATACTCAACTTCCTGACTGTGAGGTTGGTCAGGATGGATCTCCAGAGATCAGAGATCTTGTTGAGCACATAGTATGATGACAAGAAGAATAATACAAATAGGGATGACAGAGGATGGTTCAGAGGTAGTTAGAGACTTCATAAGGATGTTGAGGATAAGATGTAGGCATTGTGTGAATGTAATTAACAAACTGCTGTACTACAATACATTTGAAGTACTTAAATACTAAAAACTCTAGATAACCAGAGTAATACACAAAACACTACAATTATACTAGTACAATGGAGAAGTAAGTGGGTTATGAAAAAGAGAGCATATGATGAGGGCTAAGGAATACAAATTGAATGTTAACACAAAGAGGTATACTACAAAAAGTATAGTGTGTGGCTGAAATGAAGTAAGTACGAAAATGGAAATGGACCGGAGTAAACCTGAGTAAACCTGGAGATGAGCAGGAAGTCAGGAAAGTGTCGGGATTGATTGTGAGCATTGCAGGGATGATGTGCACTGCGCTGTATAGGGATATGACAGTATTTCCCCCTTAGCAACAAACCCATGAGTCACTTGGAGGGTTGTTGTGGCTGTGATGCATGTAATGTTGACCATGATTGTGTAATCGAGTTTAAATTTTTCAAAGTTCAACCACCACTAACTTACCAGCCAAACACCTGAATATTGCCAAGAATGTCTTCCCAGTCCGAAATTGTTCAATGCCAGGCTCTTTTGGAAGAGCAACAACATGAACATGCAGAAGAAGCAAGGCAGGTGGCCAAAGAATTATGCATTTGTGCTGAGGAGGTGAAGAAACTTGAGGAGGAATGCTTGCACATTGAACAGGAGGAGAGTGCTGAGCTTGCACATCTGAAGGCTGAGGGAGAGCAGTTGGCATGCAAAGAAGAAGAATGCAAGCATAGGGAAGCACAGGCAGTGAGGGAGGAGATTGAGTGGATTGTGAGGGAGAGGGACAAGACTATTGCATGCAGGAAGGCTGCAATGGAGAAACAATGCTGGGCATTGGCAGCAAAGGAGGCTGCTATGAAAGCAGCAAAGAAGATTGCAGTGGCAGAGGAAGCAGCAGCAGCAGCAGCAGCAACAACACAGTGCCCAACAAAACAAAGGGTAAGGGCGTCATTTGATGGCCCATCGAATGCAGCAACACATCTGGCCCCGAACCCAGTGATGACAACATCAGGGTGAGGGCTCACCCAAAAAATGCGACATCAGAATTTACCTGGATGTGTATACATGGGGCCAACAGGTGCAAAGGGTGCATGTGCAGGGAGAGGGAGTGCTGGGTGCCATCAGGCGACTGCATGTGCTATGAGTGCACAAGGTTGGCCAAGAAGTGCTCGCTCGTCAAGAGCGTGCTGAGGAAACAGAAGGCCGAAAACATGGGCAAGGCAGAGTTGTCGAAGAAGGCAAGGGTGGAGGAGGTCTCTGGGACAGATCCGGCTCTCCTCTGGGAGATTTTGTGGGGGGCTGATGCATTGGAGGGAATTCTCCAACTCCAGCACAAGGTGAGCGAGAAGATGCTCCAGGGGCAGGCTCAGATCGTTGCTAAGCTCGACAGTCTGAACAAAAAGCTTGGAGTGGTTTCTACCCACTTCAAGAACATTAGCTATGACACCGGTATGATAGCTAACTACCAAATGGAGCAGACAATTCAAGTCTTAAAGGTGCAAGAGCAATGCAACAAGCAGTTAGGAGTATGGGTGCCTGGAGAACCTTCCGGTCACTGGATGCATGGGGCAACTCCTGAGGATCCCAAGGAGTACTACCACCTGCAGATCAAGAGGCCAGGAATGCTGCCATCACCAGAGGAGGTTGACAATGAGGTGGAAATAATAGGATAGGGAGTGAAGTAGGGGTAGAATGGGAACTTGGGAGGGCACTTGGCCCTCAATGTTGTATATAATATTTGTTTGTATCTTGAAATGCAAATTTTGGGACTATAATACAAGTTTGAAAGAAAAATGAAAGGAAGTAAGTGAAACTGAGTGATGAGCCAGAGATTCACCAGAGACCGGCAAATCTTGCATAAGTAAATAATATAGCAAGGTTGAAATGAAAATGAAAACGTTCTATGAGGGTGACCAAGGACCTGGTTTGTTAGGATACTTGGCATGGAAGTTGGCAACAAGTTCTGGAGCATTACCCAATTCTGTAGCTAGTAGCCAGGATGTTTCTTTGTTGGTACCTTTGTAGCCAGCCCATTTGACTAGGTACAAAAGATTACAATGTTGATGTTGACAATCAATCTCCAGAGCAAGCCATCCTTTTTACAGACAAAAAGGACAGGAGCACCATGCAAGGAATGTGACAGGCATATGAAACCAATGGATAGGTTTTCATCTATGAACTCACAAAGGGAGATAAGTTCTGCCTGA
>JASFDH010000842.1:0-18834 GCA_036937195.1 Nidularia pulvinata
GGCCAGATGGCAGAACGCACATGCTCGTATATTCTTTGGGCGATGCCATATGATACTTTTCGTGATCAATGTGACAACGCCGAGAAACGTTGGAGTACGAAGTATAATTGCTGCTGTAGCAGATGGTTGAAAGAAATGCACGTTTCTCATTCTTGAATTTGGGCACGAGATGGAAAGTAGAAACAGAAAATCTAGAGCACAGTATACAAAAGGATGTATTCGGGTCTTGAATGTACAGACGATACATAAATAGCCGCCGGGAGGAGCGCTAAAACAGTGCCATCAAACTCTTGGCTTCTGCGTAACATCGCGTGCACCCAATGTGCACTGGTACCTTTTTGAACTTGATCAACGATGCGCAGTTCAACCTCTTGACCTCTTCTTTTTCTTCCCCCTTACAAGACCAAACGAGTAGTGCATATCATGAGGAATGCGCCATATTCCTCTGTATAAGTTTCCACAGAAAGCGGCCCTGCTAGCGGGATATCGACAAGAAACGTGCATAAATGAGTCGGTGGATAGCACGATGTGGATTTCCGGGGTTGGGCTTAGAATGGCTTTCAGAAGGTTCACGTGCGTCTGGTGCTCCAATACAATCTCCAGTCGAAAGAAGACTTTGCGTATTGTTTCGTGCACAGAAAAAGGATTGGCTACAACAAGGAGGCAAATTTCTCACCGCTCAAGTCAGTGAAAAGAGGATCCAGGGTACGAACTCTAGGCCTGAAGATGCATTTTTATAGTCTCTATCGCATAGATTACCCTGCTTATCTATCACTGTGACCTGGAATAACTAGGAATTTGAGCCTTGGATCTCCCTCTTCTGCGCCTGTCGTGATAATATGCTTCGGTCAGCAACTCAGCTTACTGCGAGCTTCTATTCATAACTCTCAGGAGCACTCTTCAAGATGTTTCAATACGGCTGCCGGATCCGCTGAACTGATTGCTTTCTCAATGCATTTGACTTTCGTCCGTCTCTTTCCCACTGCCGCATTGGCTGTATTTCTATGCCCATCTATCTGCAAATTCCCTTCTGCTTAGGATACAGGTAAGAGAATGTGAGGCGTCATTTGGTTTTCTCTGGACTATTGACTCGCCTTCGCGCAGCCATGCCCTTGATCCCACAGTCCAGCTCGCTCACTCAGCTCTAGTCATATTAATATAATATCACCGGGTACACTGGCAACACGAACCGTGCGATAAGTAGCGATCATCTCCAAGTCACGATAAATCGGTCCCAAGCGCTTTTTGTCTTTCGGATATTCCAGCTATATCCAGAGTTTCTTCTCCGAATTTCTCGGAATCAAAACTCCAATTATGAGCGAGCAATTCTCCTGTCGCAGGCTATATACTTTTGCACGTCTGAGTACATCATTTGATAGTATTCTTGTCGACTTATCCTTGTCGACTCTTCTGGACACCTAAACGGAAGCATATTCCGTGATTTCTGCCCCCATGATTCCCTCTAAAAATATCTGCTTCTCATAAAACTAGCGCCGTGAGAGGCTTTCGTTTGCTCTGAGTTTCGCTGCATGGCTGGCAATTTACTGGTGCTCTTCGCTGGTTCTTTTTGATGGTATTTTAGTCTATATTTTCTCATCGTAATTATAAATGGGCTTCAGTCGGGTTTAAAGCTGGTGCAAGGCTTCGGGAGGAAGGATTCTCGGCCAATTATCGGATTGTGCACGGATACATAATTGTGTCCTGCCCTGCTGCAAGCGATGGCTATCTCCTAAAATTTCACTCTCTACGTAGCGCGTAAGCTCAGGCGGGCTTGATGTTTTTCTCTATCTCTCATGTACTCCTTCCTGTGCTCTCTTTGGCGTACTTAGTTGAAGGAAAACTCGTGTGGGCCGACACGAAGTTCCTTTTCACATTCGGCGACTCGTATACAACAGACGGTAAGTTATCTAGCTTCATTCTGTCGTGTATTCTTACTGACGGTGTGCAGGTTTCAATATCTCCGCAGGAGTCAATTCTCCTGTCCCTGGTTTTGTATGTTTCCGAGAGTTTCTTCCTTGATTCTGGATTTTTTATTTCTTTTCGGTAGACTTCCTCGAATGGTCCTAACTGGGTCCAGTTTCTTGGTACGTCGTCCTTGTAATTATGTAGGAAAGCACTATGTTAATCGTTGTTCCTCAGGTGGAACCTACAATGTTACAGATACAAAGGTAGTCACCCACCGGCTACTATTCGCAGCTGCCTCTGAATTAGCCTTAGGTTTTTAACTTAGCCTCTGGAGGTGCTACGATCGATGCTGCTCTTGTGCCTCCCTTCGAGCCAACTGTGCTGTATGTTTTGGAAACATTATTCCTATGAAAGTTCCTGACGGCAGTTCTTTCGTAAGATCAATTGTGGATCAAGTTAGCCAATTTAAGAGCATTCTCGCTTCAAAACCCTCGGGTGCTCAATGGCAAAGCGATAACTCTCTGTTTGCTTTCTGGATTGGAATTAACGACGTCGTAAGCACTATATTTCACTGAGAAAAGAGAAACGCTGATATTAATTCAATTGTCAGGGGAACTCCGCTGGTTGGGTGGCAAAATTCTTTCTAGATGATTCACACTTTATACTAATATAACTATAACAGTCAAACCTCACTAACGCTCAACGGCCGGCATTTTACACTAAACTCATGAACCGTTTGACCACACAGGTATATTATGCACTGCTATATTTACATTATGGAGTTTTTACGATGCATTTTGTAGCTCGAAGTGCTACATGATAGTGGAGCACGCTCCTTCCTGGTCCTTACCGTCCCACCGACTAACAGAGCGCCTCTTCAACTCGTCCAAGGACCCACTGCTGCCGCACAGTTCAAATCCTTAGTTCTTAATTACAACCAACAGCTCACAAGCACCGTAAAACAATTCCAAGCAAAACATGAAGATATAAACCTTGCTGTGGTTTTCGATACTCAACCGGTCTTCAACACCCTACTCGACAATGCAAATACATTTGGTTTCGTTAACGCAACTGGCTTCTGCGAAGCGTACCAGAATGGCACACCTCAAGTAACTACTCAAATTGCGCCTTGCGCTCCTGTTTCGAGTTACTTGTACGTCCCTTAGCATGTAATAGGAATTCGGACATTAACTCACGCAAAAAAATTTAGCTGGCTGAACTCGCTACATCCCTTGTTTACTGTCCACAAGTCTGTCCGCTTTTATGTACTTCAATACACTCCGCCTTACGTTCATTTACAGTATTTTGGCGCATGCGATCTCCACGACACTGAGTACTTGATGCCATCATGGAATCAAAAAAAGGTTCAGATACAGGATATGTCCTATAGCGAGGACAATCAATTCACGAGTGCAATCTCACCTAGTAAAATTCCCCGTACACAAAACTCCAATTTATTCACATACATATTACATACCTATCTGCTGAGAAAAAGCCCTCTCCAGATCGCAACTAGCAGAAAAATATCAAAAGAGCCAAGACAATTTGTAAAATCTTACGAAGGTGAGACAATACGAGGAAGGGGATGACGTGGATCTTGGGAATCCGCTGAAAGACATGGCATCTCAAGAGCTTTTCGGTTAGCCGATAGTGTCGCCGTCAGGTCTGAGGCAAGTAGTTATACTGTCCATGAGGCCTGAGGCTTGAGAAATGTTAATGAGCAATTGAATATTTGAAACTTTAAACCCTCAGAACCGTGGTCGACAGGCCACGGATCCCATGAGGACGGCAATGTGGCCCTTTTTTATGTCCATCTGTCCTTAAAGCATGGATATATTGATGAGCAGCCAGGCCATTTTACAGGCTCTTGGATGATAACTTGTTTTTAGATACGTATCTTGGAATTGATTGCAGCGGGCCCCAAGCAAATCAGTAGCCTCCTGAAGAGTGCAACTTTTTTCCTTCATAAATACCGTAATGATGTTGATGTTTGCATCCCCTTTAGCTTGCTCCAGGCCATACGAATAGGCGTATTGGAGATAATTGCGAGCTAGCTGTGGTACACGGAAAGGAAAGAGATAAGTGGCGGTGCAGTATGTAACGCACCAGGACTGTCCCCATTCCAGCCAACTGCAAAACCCTAGGCACTTTCGAAAAACCCCCGTGGTGCACCCGTGTTTATACAAACAACCGCATTGGGTAGCGAGGAAGGTGATGCCTCGCGACGAAGTCCTCTTTTGGCAGACGTGTCGGGAAGTGTGGATCAAGCACCCCACTTGTAATGAAGAGAGTGCATAAAAGAGAGAGAACACTGTTAGTTCTCGTATAAACATGGACAAGTGGTAATAGCAAATACAACTGAATAGATGCATATTAAAATAACGTCCAGCAAGTTATAAGGGTGTAAACGAGCGAAGATACAAAATATAGGCTACGTCGTTTATAAGTAAATAAATGAAACAATACTGAGTACAAAATATAAAACAAATACATGAACGGGGACAGCCCAGGTGCAGTATATACTGCGCCGCTACTTATCTCTTTCCTTTTCGTGTATCGCGGCTAGCCTGCAATTATCTCCAACAATGCGGCGTACAACGATGGAGGGCACAGCTGAGCTTGGGGCAGGAAAGGTTCTGGTGTACACCACTGCGCCACTCGTTGCGTCATTGTAGAACTGTTGTTGTTTGCGCACCAAACTGCGGCGTGTTCAGGCTCCCAAATGCGGTTGTTTGTATAAACACAGGCGCACCATGGGGGTTTTTCGAAAGTGCCTAGGGTTTTGCAGTTGGCTGTCATGCATTTGTTTATATTTTGTACTCTGTTAATTTACTTATAAACGACATAGCCCACATTTTGTATCTTCGCTCGTTTATCAATTTTGTCCCTTTCTAGGACGTTATTTTAACAAGATGTCCTTCAGGAACTAAATTATATAAACCTAAGAGGTGAAACAGACCAGAAAATTCTCTCTTGAGTTGCACCAATTAAAATAATCTGCTGCCACCTCATATGCATCCAGGAATGTCGAATCCTGCCGCATCTCATTCGGGAGATCAATACCCAAGGCACACTCAACGAGTGCAGAGCACGTCGTGATGGCGCTGTTATCTCGGCTGCAAACAGTGAATGAGGCGAAGTCGGGCACTTCGTTCCTCTCTTGTAGCTCTGCTTCGAAGGCGACGGCATGTTGGAAGTACTACGAGCTTGACGCCTGCCCCACCGGAAGTCCGGCAGACATCAGACCGTGACTGGAAGGGCGTCGCGTTTGATGCCCAACACTCAGCTCGGTACCGATAGACAGGATAAGGTTATAGCTTTGTTGCTCGTAGTAAGTACGAAGGAACAACCGAAACAATAATACTACTGACCTTTGTTGCTCGTAGTAAGTACGAAGGAACAACAAAGGTTGAATCGAAAAACTTCTGTCTATTGCGGTCATGTGATCTAAAGGGGTGTCGTGTTATGAGATGCATTAGAGACGTCTCACGCATGTGGTATGTCGGTGCTGTGGATGCCGGGCTTACACTCCTCCCCCCTCCAAGAACATTCTGGGGGTCATGGAACTGCAGACCCACGCTACAGTGGCACGTTGATGCCCTGTGCGCGTTGCCAGATGTCCAAGGCCTCATTGTTCTCGAGCTCCTGTCCCGGGAGCCACTCGTCGTGTTCTTTTCCATATCCGACCCAACGAACCAGATATTGCTTGCCACGGCCACGATTGCGTTCATCAACAATCTTGTCGATGAGTACCTCTTCAATACCGTCCTCAGTCACGACGATGCCCGGTTTGGGCAGGGCGCGGTCGGGATACTCATCTCGGTCGTTGGGGTGGAAAGGCTTGAGGAGCTTGGCATGGAATCCTGGGAAGGTTTTTGGGTTATTGGGTAGGCGTAGGGTGTAAACAGACTTCTCAGGATGGGCAGCCACAACCTTGTATGGTCTGTCGAAGCGGGGCATGAATTTCACAACCCGTTTACTGCCCTTGCGTTTATAATTGCGTCGCCTATTTTCCGTAGATAGCATAACAAAATCACCTGCTTTATACATGTTCTCTGGTCTGCGGTGTTCGTTTGCATGGTATGCCTGTCTGACCTTGGCTGCTGTAAGCGAGTCCTGGGCTTGCTGAACATCGATGTTGATTGTCTCGATGATCTTGTGTGCAGTTATCTGCGCAGGTGTGGCATTTTCTGGAAGCGGCACAAGTGGAGGAATGATCCTTGGGGATCTGCCTGTCTTGAGCTGGAAGGGAGAGAATCCAGTGGAGGCATTGGTCGTGTTCATAATTGCGAAACGGATGCGTGGCAGGGTCTTGAGCCATCCCTTCTGATTCACATCGACATGGTATCGGATGGCCTGTATGATGGTCTTGTTGGTGTGTTTGCTGCTGCCATCGGACTCGGGATGGTATGAGGTGGACATCTTCATGCGTACCCCGGTGAGTTTGTGGAGTTTGTTCCAAACTTCGGAGGTGAATAGCACGTCACGGTCGCTGACGATGCAGTGCATCAATCCATTTTCGCAGTACCACTTGTCGAAGAGTATGACTGCGGTCTCTGCAGCGGTGATGGTGGATTTTACAGGGACGATCTGAATGTTGGAACCCAGAGTGTCTGTCATCGTGAGGATCATGTCGTAGCCGTCCTCAGCAGGTAGTGGGCCAATGAAATCTAGGGCTACTGTGTCAAAGCGTGCATCTGGGACTGGTAGAGGGTGTAGGGGACCTGTCGGCTTGGTTGTACGTGCCTTGTTGCGTTGGCACTCGACGCATGAGGGG
This sequence comes from Nidularia pulvinata, assembly GCA_036937195.1. Taxonomy (NCBI): domain Eukaryota; kingdom Fungi; phylum Basidiomycota; class Agaricomycetes; order Agaricales; family Nidulariaceae; genus Nidularia; species Nidularia pulvinata. Next base: position 6,683 of record JASFDH010000842.1, read on the forward strand.
ATATATACATCCTCAAGGTCTCTCCGCATGTTGGGCCAGTAGTAAGAGCCTCGAAGCGAGGCATAGCTCTTGTCAAAGCTGAAATGTCCCAGTATGTCGTGTGCAAGGTGGTATAGTGTTTCGCGGACTTGCTTGTCTCATGGAATGAGCAGCCGATTGCCCACATATAGTAGGCCATTCTCCTCCTTTGTCCCGACTGTGCTGCCCACCTTGATTCCTGCACGAACTTGCTTTGCAAAATCGTCCTCAAGGTATCCGGTCTTGATCCGCTCAATGAACTCCTGGTTGGCCGCAATGTCCAGGGAGGCAGCTGCAGTCGTCTGCACTTCCTGAGCAGCAGTGGCATATGGGCAGGGATGTGTGGAGGAGGCTGTGCGGGTATAAGCAAGTGCACAAGCAGCCAGAACAGCAGTTGGCTCCTCATCGGGCATTCGTGATAGTGCATCTGCGGCAGAGTTGTCCTCACCTCTGACATAGACGATCTCAAAATCAAAGTCAGAGATGATGTTTGTCCACCGCTTCTGGTGGTTAGATGTGTCCTTCTGTGTCTGGAAGAACTCTAGTGTCCTATGGTCGGTGTGGACTTCGAATTTGGTGCCCAGCAGGTATATACGCCATTTCTTCAAGGCCTTGATGATTGCAAGCAGCTCCTTCTCATGTGTTGGGTAGTTGCGTTCAGCAGGGTTGAGTTGGTATGAGTTGTATGCCACCGGCCGAGCTGTGGCCCATGTCTCTCCAAAGCTGAGCACTGCACCAGTGCGTCGATTGCTTGCATCAGTAGTAACAAAGATCTTCTTAGTGGGATCGTCGTAGTCAATGACGGTCAGGCACTCAGTGCCTGTCACTAAACTCTTGATTGCCTCGAAGGCCAGCTGGTAATCGTTGGTCCATTTTGGAAATACTTTATCTGCCTCTGCCGACGTTAGTGGTGTCAAGATGCTTGTATGCTCGGCAAGACCTGGGAGGAAGGCAGAGAGATAGCGGGTGAGACCAATGAAACCTCGGACATTGGTTGCAGTGGTGGGAACAGGCCAGTTGAGCACACGTTCTGATTTTCTCGGGTCAACCTGTATGCCATCGCCAGAGATGATATGTCCTAGGAACTCGATAGAGCTTGCAAATAGGACCGTCTTGTTGGAGTTACAGTAAAGTTGCGCCTTGCTGAGTGCCTCCAATACCGTGCGCACATTCTTCTTGTGCTCCTCCACATTCTTCGACCAGATGATAATGTCATCCAGGTAGACATGGCAAATCATGCCCAATATTGGGCGGAGGGCGTCGGTCATGCGGCGCTGATGTGTCGATGGTGCATTACACCCTCCCATTGGCATCACAACCCATTCGTATAGTCCCCATGGTGTTTGGACAGCTGTCAGGTGGATGTCGTCTGGATGGACTCTGGTCTGGAAGAAGGAATTCGTCATGTCCAGCTTTCCGAAGATCTTTCCCTTGCCACAGTCGGCCAGAATTTCGTCGATCTTGGGCAAGGGATAGTTGTCCCGTACAGTGTTTGCATTGAGCTCATGATAGTCATTGACCCAGCGGGGCAGGATGGTCAAATCTGGGATACCATTCCGGTTCTTTGGGATGACAAATGAAGGCGATGCATGTTCTGAGGATGATGGGCGGAGGCGGCCAGATGCTAGGTGTTCATCAAGCAGCAGCTTCCACTGGCCATGGAACCTCTTCGGTGCAGTGTAGCCCCGCCCTTGCACAACCTTGTCCTTGTCCTTCAACCGGATGCAGTGGTATATATGGTCTGGCATGTTGCTGGCATCAGGCAGCCGTGTAGGGAAACAGTTGGCATATTCTAGCTTCAACTTGCAGTCATGCTTGTACAGCTCCTCTTCAAGGGTGATAGTCTCGATGCGTTGGCGTACTGCTGCCATTGTCTTTCGTGAGAGGTTTGTAGTACTGAGCTTTGGTGTCAGCAGTGGTCGTGGTTCTGTAGGCTTTGGCTTCGGTTTGGGTGGAGTAGGTGGGGGGGTCTTATGGGGTAGTGCCCATATACGTTTTGGCACTACTGGGTTGGCGAGGTCATATCCAGTGTCTCGGACAGTGACCGTACGCTTCTCAATGTCGAGGACAAGGTGTTCAGAGGCAAGAAATGGGATTCCAAGGATGAGCAGTATAGGTAGTCCATCGTTTACTTTAGCTATAAAAACTCTAGACTTCCACGAACCGTTTCCTGATGTAACCTCTAGCTTCACGAATTCTGTACTACTCAATGGCATGCCCGACAGTGATGATAAGTTGTCTTCTCTTTTTGGGAGAGGGAATCGCTGCAGACCGAGCTCATCAGCAAGCTGACTGCTAATCACTGTGGAAGGGCAACCAACGTCAGGCAGTGCTTTGATAGAGAGAGGAAAATCAGAGATTGAGGGGCCGGACACCTCCAAAGGAGTGTATATGTGGTGCATAGTGAAGGGGGTGGGAGTCTCAGCAGGAATGACGTACGTATTGTTGTCATAGAAATCATAATCATCGTCATCATCATCTGCAGTGGGGACAAATCCAACAGTGAGGCGAGCAGTTGGTTTGGCAGCGAGCGCCATGGTGCTAGTAAGTGTCCGGTATGTGGTTGCGTTGGGCCAGGTGTTTGACTTGGTCATGGGGCACTCAACAGCACGATGTCCAGTGTAAAACTGGCAGCATCGGGTACAGCCATTGTGGTCAGTGAGGAGCTTGCGATCCTCATCTGTGAGCTTTGGTAGACTGGAGGTGGGGCGTACGGCAGCCAGCAATATCATATTCGAGCACATGCTGTTGGTGCTGGCATTGGGTTTGGCCTCTGAGAGGCGTTGGAGGAGGCTCTTTCGCTCACGGTGGGCATTGCGTGTATCTGCAAGCTTGGCTTCAAAGCGCTTCTCCTCATCTCTAAGGTCCTGATCTCTCTCATGCACTTCGTCGCACCAAGCCTTGTACGTTGCATCAGCATCAATAGGCTTGTTAGAGAGTGAGAGGCAGAGGGCGTTACGGGTGTTGGCTTCAAGAAAGTTGCGGAGTGCAGTTGGGGTGAGGGCATATCATGTAGCTGAGGTATTTAACAATGAGTTGAGGTTCTCAATATCAATGCACCAGTCAACAAAACGGGTGGCCTCTGGTTGTTTTGCTGATAGGATCTGCTGGCAGATCTGGTGGGCCCAGTTCTTGTCCAGAAAGAGTGCAGACAGCTCTGCAATGTACTCATCGAGTGTGAGCTTGTCAATCCGAGCCATGTCTGCATAGTACCAAGCCTGGAGCCTCGGCTCTAACATGGCATCGGCTGCCAGCGGTACCACTTTGGTCTTGGGATCCTTTCCAGCTTGCTTTGAGAATCTCCGGCAGGCGTGATACCAGTTCTGAAGAACTTGGGGAGTGATGATACCTGCCTCGAGAGTTGGGCAGTCCTTGAGCTTGTGTACGGTAATGGTGGCTATGGTGGAGTTGCCCATTTTGGTGTGATCAGCGGAGCGGTTAGCTGTGCTTGATTGTTGAGTTCGTCGATGATGGTAAGCGAGTGTGGTAATGGCAGTGTCAGGATCACTGGAATCACTGTTACTGTCGTCGGATGGTGATGGGGCTTGTTGCCTAATGGGTGGTGGTCCCAAGTTGGTGGTTGTGGGTGTCGGTGTGGTTGGGGAAACTGGAGGCAGCGGTAGTGTTGAGGAAATTCCTGGAGCGGTGGTGGATGGTGGTGTTGGTGGTTCTTGGTTGTCAGCAGCACTACTCCGGCCTTGGGTGAGGAGCGGAGTGGGTGTGGAAGGTAGGCGACTCAGGTTGTCTAGATGAGTTGACAGGTGTCGAACACTGTCTTCTTTCTTCTTTTAGGTGTGGTGGGAGTTATCGATGTCAAAAAAAAAGTGGAAGGGCATCGCGTTTGATGCCCAACACTCAGCTCGGTACCGATAGACAGGATAAGGTTATAGCTTTGTTGCTCGTAGTAAGTACGAAGGAACAACCGAAACAATAATACTACTGACCTTTGTTGCTCGTAGTAAGTACGAAGGAACAACAAAGGTTGAATCGAAAAACTTCTGTCTATCGCGGTCATGTGATCTAAAGGGGTGTCGTGTTATGAGACGCATTAGAGACATCTCACGCATGTGGTATGTCAGTGCTGTGGATGCCGGGCTTACAGTGACAGGTAGTATCTGAGGTATGTGGACGAACATTGGTTTCTTCATCGGTATTCTGTATTCTGTACACAATGGTTACATATTTTACATATAAGCTTACATATTTTACTTGTACTTATTCACTCGTTTGTCACCTGAATAGCAGCCTTAGCCATTTCATCGGTGTTATCTCAGCACAGCACAAGTACAATTTTCAACCTCTTGAAATAAACGATTTATGTTGTTAGGACCTGCGTAATGCCAAACTCTTTCTCTGAATTTGCCAGAGCGTGCATGGATGTTCTCATAAATGTAGGAGAAAGATAGTCAGGATGGAGGCACGTACAATTGCATTATCTTAGCAAGCATGGAACTATCATCCCACTCCGAATTTAGAAGGCTCTGGAGTATTATCCGGCCTGTATATGCGGCTTCTTTGCCCGTCTGGTCATCGGTCACTTCGTTCAACACCCACAAGATATTAAACTGTCAGTGAGTCTTTGATTCTACATGTGACAATGATTAAAGATCACATAACTTACCTAATCATAGACAACTCTGAATCTTTCTTGATCAGCATACGGGTAGAGATGCGACGCAAACAGCTTGCTTTGTCCAGCAAAGGCTCTCTTATCTGGAAATTGGACGTTGTAATTGATAATCTGCTTGTGGGGCTCTGCTGCTACTTTATAGTGAGGGCTGGTAGCATCTGCAATGCCTCACCATTCTCCAACGAGCTTGGGATGAATAAACTGTCAAGTGTCAAAGTCTGTCATCATATTATCTGTGTATGATGTCAAAGGATAGTGAGGGGAATTAGTCCAAATATGTAGTTGAACGGCGACTCATTATAATAAACTGCTGGACTCTATTATCTTCCATCTAATAAGGTTATCTGCGGACGGTTTTTATGCTCAGTTCCTTCATCGGACAAATAACTTTCATTCCCCTATTACCAAAAAGTAGTTCTAATCTCGGGGTTCATTGAAAAGATAAGAGGGCGGTGATATGATCCTTTCATCATCTGACGTGTTACTGCGTGTATATAAAGTATAAGTAGGAGCAAAGTAGGAGCAGTAATTTCCATTCTCTACTTGTAGAAAGATTCTGCGGTTATTATCTATGTGCTTGGCACATAATAGAATTGGATCAGTTCTTCTACGACTCTGGACACTGAACATTGGCCGATGGAGAGTCAGAAAGACACTAGCCAATGGCGAGACACCCAAAGACTTGGGCCGAGGCGAAGCCACAGCAAGCCTTGCACACAGGAAGCCATTTTGAATCTTATAAAAGCTGCAAGTAATTCCGATCCAGCTGCCAGAAACTCTGCAGTTCACTTCATAATATTGTTAAAATAAACGACACAACCTCGACGATATCGAAGGCAGCTTGTCCCTGAGGGGGTAAGGCAAAGGGGGAATAGGGGCAAACGGATGAGTACATACAATAATTGTAGACTACATGAATATTAGAATATTGCGAAACGAACAGTGCATCACGAAACGCTTGCAAACCATGATCCGATATTCCAATATGTACTAAGCGCTTAGTATCGCTATTACTGCCTAGCGACCTCTGATTCATCGAACGCAGCAAAACCTTTGTACTCAGGGTTTGGTGGACTCCGATGGAGCGTAACGAGACGCGTACGTTGAATTTCTAAATGATGAGCTCCGAAGTATCTCGGACTTTCAAAGCTCCATCTGTTAAACATTTCAGCAGAGAAATTCCAGATAAAAATGACCTCCTGACACAATGTTTCCTATTATCCAATGCCCCACGGCTTCGATGTAGCGGAATGCATCTGGCCCGACGGATGGGTCGTTGGAAAGCAGATTGGCCTTCGCTGTCAGATATTTGTTCAAGAATTGGTCGCACCGAATACCGATCAAATCAGTGGCCTCCTGTAGCGTGCACCCTTCCTCTTTCATGAGTACGGTGACGATATTGTTGGCCATGTGTCCTTTTGCCTGCTCCATGTCGTAGGAATACAAATCCTTAAATAATTGATGGAATTATGGTTCAGAAACATGAAAGCATCACAGAATCCTCACGTTAGCCCAGCTAGCATGATCCACAACAGCCCAAAAAGCGTCCAAGAACCCCGAGTGGTGCCATATTTCGTCAGGAAGATCAATGCCCAAGGCATATTCAACTAATGTAAGGCACACTGGCACTGCGCTATTGTGTCGTCGAAGAGGAATGAACGAAGCGACGTCCAGAACTTCATATTTCTCTCGAAGCTCGGCCTTGATACCGACAGCGATAGTATACTCTTCGACAGCTTTAACGAAGCGACCCATGTTTTTTGGACCGGCGCGACGATAAAATCTTTCTTTGAATCTGAAATATTTGGATTAGACTTCTCATGAAGTTGGAAGGTGTCTGGTAGCTTCAAGTTTAAGGAATAGAATTACATACGTTTTTGTCATATTAGCAAGGCTAGAACCATCATCCCAGTCAGAGTTCTGGAGAGCCTTCACCACTATATGGCCTGTATTTGCCGCTTCTTTTCCCGTCTGGTCATCGCTTAGCTCGTCCACCACAAACAACAGATTAATCTGACAGCTAAATATTAGTGACTCCTTGTGCCTGCAAAACTGATTAATACACACCCAATCACTGATCGTTCTAAACTGCTCGTAGTCTGCATAAGGATACGCATGAGAGCTGAGCAGCTCACTCTGCCCAGACACCAGATATTCTTTCTTCCTATCCGAGAGGATATTATAACTTGAAACCCAAGCTCGTGATTCTGCCGCTACCTCCTTGTAATGAGGATTGGTTGCATCTCTCAAGACAAATTGGCATGACTTCAGAAGATCTGGAAGGATGAATTTCTGACTAGTGTCCACCATCGTCTTTCTGAGAGGGAAAGATATGAGTAAAGATAATTGTGCTTGGGGATGGTGTTCAGTCTTTTATATCCAATATCCAGGAGGCTTTAAACCAGAAAGTATGAACTCACCATCATCAAAGGATCAAGGACATGTGGAATTGAAACACTAGGTAGATAATAGATTTTGATGATATCCGGGAGTTCATCCATATAATATGGCCCTATGTTCTGTGTATTTCGCATCATATCAAGACTCTCCTCTTTATTATTTCCAGAAGAGGTAATCCTTCTTCCCGGACAGAGAGATTTTTATCCGTCTACTCTTGCAAATGGGTGTAAGATTCCACGCGGAACTCGCATTGTCCGTAGGAATGTAAAAGTTCGAATGATACAATGTTCCGAGACATCACAATTATCCACGGAGGGCATATACTGGGATACATATAATGATCATGGCCGTAGGAAGCCGTAGTATACTGAAATTGGTGGTGAACATAAATTTATATTGGTGTTTGTAGCTCCACATAGGGACTAGCATGGATATATCCAGGTCAAATCCGGGTGTCAACCGCGGGCGACCCTGAATTTGCAGACGGGTGTGGGTAAATCCACGGGTACAGTTGCGGACAAGCAATGCCAACAAATTTAATCAAAGTATATTAAAAGCTCCGAAAACTATCTGAATCAATGCAGATTGATGAGACGATTCTAGCCGTACTGTTTTCATCAGATTCTATTGAACCATTTGTCTGCAAATTGCCATTTAAGAAATCAGACTCTGAAAATATTGGCCAGCCGTCAAGACATTAGCTAATATCTCGAAAAATAGTGCAATTGACTCCTTTTGATGAACGGTGTCTGATCCCAAAAGATTGGACACTTTTATAGAGCTGCTTTCCCACAATAAATTGAAAGATTTGTACTTAAATAGCAATTTCTTAATATTATTCATCTATTTTCTCTCAGAATTGTTGTAACACCTTAATATGAGCAGATTTTCATGCTTTTCAGCAATCAACAAGATGTTTACACCTTCAGCTGCCTGAGTTGGTGCTAATCCTGACCACACCCCATTTCTGGCTCTATCATGACCCTATGAAATCCGAAAAAATATGCCCAAAATATTGGCCAACCCCAAAAATTTGTGAGAAAAACTTTAGAGATGTGTTTTTTGACATATTTTGCCATCCTGAGCTCAGATCCAAAGTCAGTTCATCCAAATTTTTCTTGGTTCCTGAGATATCAAATTGGAGGACTTTGCTTGTCCACAACTGTAACCAAGCACACCTGTGTCAATCTGTGCTGATTAGCACTGTCAGCCAGATTTTGGGCCTGAAATTGATCTTTACTATTGAATAATTGCACTCCCCTTACAATTGTATATGGTTGTGGACAATCAAAGGCCATCAACTTAGTTTCTTGGGAACAGGCAAAAATTAGGCATTCTGATTGCAGAATCAAACTCAGAAAGTCAAAATGAGTCAAAAAAACATGTCTCCAAAAATTTCCCACAAGTATTTACATGCTGCCAAAATTTTGGGCTTAGAATACAAATATTTTAGGATTATCAGGCACTTGGCATAGGTGCAAGGATGGCATCTAGGTGCATCATGGCACTTTGGGACACAGTCCAATGTTCTTTGATAAGTAACTACAAAATTAGCTCATGCAATTCAACTGATTATGACCTAAATAGCCTGTTTCTATGCTAAAATACAGTCCCTGATAGTTTGCCACCACTTGCAATTGAGTTTGCTAGAATTTGTAGGCTTTGTTTGTCCATGACTGTAGCCATGCCATAGACAACATTTAAGTTTCAATATATTTATTGAAAATAGCACAGATACTAAATTAACCCACATACTCACAAGTAGATGACTTCCTGTAAGGATCCAGAGGATTTTAGAACTGCCAGACTGCTGCTAGATGGTCAGATGCCAAAATGCTGGTGATAAGCAACATGAATTTCAAATACACAGGCTCCTCCAGATTCTTTCAGAATTTGCATTCTGACAAGGCCTCAGGACCCTCTGCCAGAATCCAAATGCTCTCTAAAGTCATCTCCAGATGCTGTTCCATATGTTACATACCCGATCCCATCAAGATAACCTACTTGATTTGGATGAGATGATGTATGGTACCTATTCTGTGTGCCCACCTCCTGTTGCTGTTGCCTTGAGCTGCTTTTCTGTTGTATAGAAAATTCTGCTCAGATGATTATGTTGACATGCTGATCTTGCTGCACAGGCTTCTATGATACCAGTGAGAAGCATCATGGTAAGAGCAGCTTGAATGCTTTCTTCCTCAGATTCATCATCAAGCAAGAGAGGGGAAATATCAATGGAATTCATGGTAGAGAGATACTGTGTATATGAAGGAGGTGTCACCTTGTTTTGGATAGCCTCCAAAAATGCAATATCCCAATTTGTACATGATCTGAAGTAATCTAGCACTACTTCCAGATAGCACCAGAATGGTTATGGTCTGGTAAAATCTGGAGCCATTTCTCACAAGAATTGAAGTTATAATATCTGACAGTTTGTTACATCTGTGATCTCCCCTGACATCTTCCAACACTTTCTGACTCTGCATTTTGACTCCCCAATATGCTTCTGATGTTTTCCACCTGTTTCCATTCATTGTTAATCTCTGAACTGTTGTTTTCATTATTTGATGCTCATGATACAATTACTGTTTCTATGTATGCTTCTGCTCAGTTACTTTTCTGCTCTCAATTCTGCTACTTTTATTATGTGTCAAGGACTTTTATTATTCCTCATATCCATAGTATTGCTACTTCTGCTTTTATTATTATAATTAGTGATACTGTCATATCCCTATATGGTGCAGCACATGCCATCTCTGGACTGCTCACAATCAATCCTGACACTTTCCTGACTTCCTGTTTGTCTCTGGGTTTACTCAGGTTTACTCTGGTCCATTTCCATTTTCATACTTACTGCATTTCAGCCACACACACTATAATTTTTGTAGTATATCTCTTTGCATTAACATTCAATTTGTATTCCTTAGCCCTTGTCATATGCTCTCTATCTCTTAACCCACTTACTTCTCCATTGCACTAGTATGATTATAGTGTTTTGCATATTTACTCTGGTTACTTAGATTTTCTAGTATTTAAGTACTTCAAATGTATTGTAGTACTTCAGTTTGTTAATTATATTGTGTTTAACATCCCTACTAGTCTCTAGCTAGTGGATAAGCTACCTCTAAATCATCCTCACTTATCTCTACTTGTTATTATCATTCTCATCACCATACTTTGCACTCAACAAGATCTCTGGTCTCTGAAGATCCCTCCTGACCAAAGATTTGGTCAGGAAGTTGAGTATCAACCATCATTATACCTGAAGCAACTCACTCACTGTTATCTGTAAATTGGCCATTAGGAACAAAGAAGGTGCAGCACATAAGCTAAAGCTGTTGCCCATCTTGACACTCTTACCCTTGTAGTGCTTGAATGTATTTACCAGAGATATTCCTGGAGTCTCCAGAGTCTCTCCTTGTGTACTCTATCTGCTCAGAACCTCTGGGCTATATTCCAGAAAGTGTGTTTGTGACAGTATTAAAAACTTGCATCCTTGTTCCTAGCATTTTGTCTATGTCTTTCAGTTGCACTCCTTGCAACACCAATTTTTCAGCCATTCCTCCTCAAACTACTCAGACTGTGAGACAGGCAGGAACAGTTTCTAGCCTAATCTCAACCCCTTGTGCTATCTCTGTCATGCTGCCTTGCAGAGGTCATGTATCTATCAATTTAGATCCTCAAAACACCAAGACCCTTTCATTTTTTGGTCCTACAACCCCAACCTCTTGATCTAATGTTTTAGGTATGTCTCAAACTCTTGAGACTCCCAAAACTGTCTTTGCTGGGCATAAAAGTGCTTCACAACATGCTCAAGGACCTACTAGGTCTCCTATATATTTGCATTTCAACAACCTGCCATCTCTCAGTAATACTCCTGCACTGCACAATCCTGGTGGTGATATGCCCCAGGTGAATTTACACCTAAACACTAAGGAAATACTACATATCAGCATCTAAGTGTATGATATTTGGTGAGAATATCTAGCTATGACAGAACAGAGTACAGTAATAAAGTTCTAAGTACTGGAGAAAATGGGCTAGCTAGTGATATGCCCCAGGTGGATCTACACCTAAACACTAAGGAAATACTAAATATCAGCATCTAAATGTATGGTATTTGGGTGAAGACATCTAGCTACGGAAGGACAGAGTACAGTAATAAAATCCTAAGTACTGGAAAGAGCAGGCTAGCTAGGACAAAGGATAACACAGAGTGTAGCTGCGCTGAGTATAGCACTGGCATTCAGAACCCCAGGGAACCAATACAGCTAAGCCGTAACTGAGAACAGCTATAGCACAGCAGAACCGAAATGATGGTGGTGTTTGTTTGGCTGCAGACATGAGCCCTAACAATAACACACAACGTAAGAATAAGAAACATGGGAGATCATCACATGAAAGTGAAACCAACAGATGACCATAGAAAGGCGGAAATAAAATAATATTGAATAGAATACACAAGGCTACACTAAGTCAGTAAGAAACCTACAAGACACATAAAGAAGATAAGTAAGGGAGATACAGAAGAGCAAAGTACTATCCATGTTAGACAGGCTCCAAAGAAGAGAGCGAAATAGAAGAGAAAGACTCTGGTGAGACAACTGCCCAGAGTATAAATATGAATAAACATGCGATTGCTAGTAAGCGATATCTGAAATATGAGCAAACTGAAAACCAGAACAAGAAATGGGCTAAGAATAGCCCTCCAGTGTGAGATAAAAGCCTGAGGATAAGGAAGGACAAGGGCAACAGGGATTTTGCCCCCATTCTCTCACAACATGATCCGCAGTGATGAGCCCATCTGTTCCTGCAACACTAAGTCAGAGAGCATAGCAAATCTCAGTTCAGTTTTGAATTTAGAAGTGCTAGCTAGAGATAGTATTTTGAGAGAAAGAACCACCCTATACCTTAATCTAAGAAAATAATGAACTGAATACCATATAACGAAGTCCAGGACTAAGTCCTTGAGTATTATTTGTGATTTGAGAAGCCAAAGGGGAAAGGAAGACCATCCCTTTAGGCTTAATAGTGCGATTTCAGGAGAAAGGAAGACCATCTCCTGGGATCTTCGCCTAAGGACAGAAGGAAGACCACTGTACCTTAG
>JASFDH010000843.1:0-18818 GCA_036937195.1 Nidularia pulvinata
GTCAGGAAGTTGAGTATCGACCTCTGTTATATTTGAATCAGCCCACTCACTGTTGTCTGTAAATTGGGTGTTAGGAACAAAGGAGGCACAGCACATAAGCTGAAGCTGTTGCCCATCTTGATCTCCTACCTTGGTAGTGCTCGAATGCGTTTACTGGAGATATCCCTGGAGACTCCGGAATCTCTCTCTGTTGATCTCATGCACTTATCCATCCAGAACTTCTGGGCTATATCCTGGGAAGACCAGTTCATGACACTGAGCAATAAAGCTGCTTTACCGATGCATGCAGGGCAACATGTACCGATCCAAAATGAGCCACAAGAAATCCAGTAGGACACATTCAGCATGAGATAGCTGGCTTATCATAACTGGGAGCACTATTTCCCTGTGAGGCCCATGTGTAGTCATTCTGCATGTCTGTGTGATGGACAGTAGGGAGAAGTATGCATGAGGGTCAGGCTTATCTGGATGATAGCATATAATTTTTTGTTTTGGGGAAGGCACTGTGTCTGTGAGCAGATGGTAGTCATTTGGGTGCTGGAATGGAAGATGAGGTCCCAGAATGGGTGCTTCTTGCATCCTGGGAGGTGCAGGCATGATGCAAGTGAGCAGACTTGTAGGGCTTCAAAACTGTTTGAGTTGTAGGGCGAGAGGAAGTCTATAATATATTCAAGGAGTTTCTTAAGGCAGTCCATGTTCAGAGTGAAGGTTTGACTCTCAGGTAAAGTTTGAGCAAGAAATCCATTTGCCTCCTGGAGGGGCCCTTGTGTTCATTGTCCTACACTCAGAGTGGGCAGAAGGATAGGACAGTGTTTGTAGCTTGTTGCTCAGAGTAAGAGAGAAGAGCAATAAGGTGGGCATGAAAATTTCTGTCCTCCATAGTCATGTGATTTATGAGTGTGCAATAAGTCATAGTAAGCCACCAGGCTTACACCTTCTGTACAATGTGAGATTCTAGGGAAAGTATTTATCAGCCACCTACACACTTGCTTGAAAATCTGATAAACTTCATCAATGTCAGTTCCAAGCAGTTATAATTCTAGAAGTAAAGATATTACTGTGCAAAAATTAGGAAAACAACACTGTCTAGTGATCTTAGATTTTTCTCAAAATTTTGTGGTTTATGGTATATGCTTTTCTAGAAGTCTTAGATAGAGAAACTTAACAAGATAAATATATCTCACCTTGATGAAAGAGCAGTGCAGAATGCATACTTGATTGCTGTCAGATCTTGTTCCCAAAGATAATTAGGAACTAGGGGTCATAGGCTATGATAGTGCTATATCAGAAAAATATCAGAAGTTATGTTGGAAGGATTTCCAACTTTAATGCTAAAAGGTAAAAACTGTTGGCTTCAGCTTATGTGCTGCACCCTTCCAGTTCTTGTGGGTTCTAACTTAGTTGAGTAGTCCACATGTCAGAAGATAGTTACAGGAGATTAGAAGGATGTCAGAGATGAGCAAGGGGTATTGACAACTAGAGTCCAAGTCTAGTGCTGAGGGTGAGATAAGACTAGTTAATGTAAGTCAACTAGAAGGAAGTCAGAAGGGAGTCAGAAAGTCAGAAGTGAATCAGGGAAACTAGTTGTAACTTAGTCAGGAGACTAGAGATAATCTTAGTCAATATTCAGATTGGAGACTACAGTACAAAACAGAGCTACTTAAATACAAGTATTGCTAATTGTAGTAGTAAAAGCAGAAGTAGCAATACTATGGATACAAGGAATAATAAAAGTCCTTGACACAAAAACAAAAGTAGCAGAAATAAAGGTGGAAGCATAACTAAGTGGAAATGTATTTGGAGATGGTAATTGTATTGTGAGTATCAAATAATAAAACAATAGTTCAGAGATTAATGATGGATAGAAACAGGTGGGAAACATCAGAAGCATATTGGAAAATTGTGGCAGAGTGTCAGGAAGTGTCAGAAGATGTTGAAAGGGATCACAGCTGTGACAATTACAAGATGGCAAGGGTCTGAAGCATCTGTGGATAACTGACAGAAGTAAACAAAGTATCAGTCCAGCTAAAAGATGTTCAAAGCTGTGGATAACTGACACAAGTAAACAAAGTATCAGTCCAGCTAAAGGATGTTCAAAGCTGGGTACACACTTGAATAGCAGACAAATATTCCAAATATATTTTCCACCTCTTTATATGAAAATCAGTATCAAGCTGAGTTCACTTACAATTTCATAGTGCTGTCCTCACCTTCACTGCATCCTTTCACTTGTAAGAACACACTATATGTATTTCCCTGAATCTGGCTAGCTTGCAAAGCTGGTATTCCACATCATCTAGCTGAACTAGATTATGGAAGAGGTTTTGATATTGCATAATGACCACCAGAGAGGACAAAATGTACCTAGGACTCTCCTGACTTGGAATCATTATAATAGGCTTGAAATTAGTGGGATGCATATCCACATGTTATACTGTATATCCTAGTGGTAGGATAAATTAGAGTTCAAGTAGTAAGGTAAACAGATGCTGCTTATAAGAATGAGAGAGCACAGTGATACACCCTAGGCAGATCTACACCTGAATACTAGGGAAAAACCACATCTTAGCATCTAAACTAGTGAAAGTAACTATCTACAACAGGATAGAGTACCATAACAATGTCCTAAGTACAGGAGAAAATGGGCTAGCTAGAATAAAGGAAAACACAGAGTGCAGCAGCACTGAATATAGCACTGGCATCTGGAACCCAGATAGAACCAATATGGCTAAGCTGTGACCAAGAGTGGCTATAGTCAGTCACACACAAGGAGAGAAAAGGAAACATAGTAGAACCTTGCACAAAAGAAGACCACACAGATAATCATATATGGGCAGAACATAAAATAATAATAAACAAAATATACAGATCTATGCTATCTAAGTAAGAAACCCCACTAGGTATGGATGGAAGATAAGTAAGAGAAACACAAATGGACAATGTGTTCAGATATGTAATTAGGTTCTGAAAAGAGGGCAAAATAGAAGAGAAAGGCACTGGTGGGACATCATCCCAGAGAATAAATACAAATAAACATTTGATCTCTAGTAAGAGATGCCCAAAATATGAGCAAACTGAGAGCTGAGCCAAGGAATCAGCTAAGAATAGCCATCTAGGATGGGATAAAAGCTTGAGGATGAGGAATGAAAAAAAATAACATGGATTTTGCCTCCATTCTCTCACAATGTGATCTGCAGTGATGAGCCCTTCAGCTCCTGCAACACTAAGTCAGAGATACAAGCAAATCTCAGTTCTGCTTTGAAGTTAGATGTTCTAGCTAGAGCTAGAATCTTGAGAGCAAAAACCCCCTTATACCTTAATCTAATAGAGCAACAAACTGAGTACCATACAATGAAGTCCAGGAATAAGTCCTGAAGTTTGTGTTAGTGATTTGAGAAGTCTGAGGGACAGGAAGACCATCCCATCTGACTTAATTAGTAAAAAGTACAATTTCAGAAGAAAGGAAGACCATCTCCTGGAATCTTCACCCAAAGATAGAAGGAAGACCACTGTGTTTTGGGGAATTAAAAGGGAAAGGAAGACCATCCCTAGTTAGTTTTAGAGAGACTATTAGTATCTGCAAGGGAAGGAAGACCACCCTTGGAGATTTAAGAGATTATATTGAGAGGAAGTCTATCTACACTTAGTACAAAGTGACCTTGCAAGCTCTAGAGACAGGAAGACCATCTCAACAAGTCTGTAGCTAGATTAGTGAAAAGGAAGACCATCCACTACCTCTAGCTAGCATAGTGTCAGACATATTTTATATCATAACCTGTGCATTTTGTATCACATTTTTGAATACAATCTCATTTCAGACTTGTCCCCACAAACTTAAGAGGTTGTGAATAGTCTGTAAGGTAGTTTAACAAATATATTGGCATTCTACTCTACAAACTACATACCCTTCTTCAACAGGCAATAAATAAAGAGCTGAGATTATCATAGTTGAAGGTGAGAGTGTCCATAAGAAGTTGAAAAGCACTTCTGAGGGTGAGAAAGAAAGGTAATGAACTATGTCTTACCACTCTATGTTATTATAAAATGCAAATGCCACATTTTAACAGTCCAAATCAGAGAAATAGTTCAAAAATTATCAGCAACTCACAATTAATTTGTCAGCAGTTACTGGTCATCAGCAATACAGCTGAGTGTTGCACCCTATCCTATTGCAGTATTCAGTGCTAAATGTTCACTGCACCACAAAATATTTATCTATACATATCTCTAGTCTTAGTAAGTGGTGCAACTTCAAATTGAAACTTGAACCCAAAGAGAAATAGGATATCATTCCAGTTAACACCACATTGTTTCAAGGAACATGGGGCAGACTGTACCTCCTAGGTGTTGTGGCCAATGCATTGCATGCCACTGGGCCAGGACAGCTTCCATCTTGGCTGCCTGTCTCAGATGCAATAGGGGCAGCATCATGCAACATTCACTACTTCAGCAATAATGGTTGAAACATTGGTTGTTATGTGCATAGATACACAGTGGTATCATTGTCACACCCAATGGAAGTTGTGTTAGATATTATGGGAGAGCCTCAACAACTATATACAAATAGCTACAAATGAACATATTAGGTACATGTTTGTAGATTGTTATCTCTTATCAAGCACCATCATCTTCATCCTTGGTCCACTCTTGTGTCCTGTTTTAACACATTGTTGATAGTAACTATCTTCATCAAGTAGCTTACAGGCAAGTTATGGAATAGTTGGGGCTGAGGTTGAATCTATGGTCATGAACTGGAGAAAAAAGTCAAAAGGAAAATCATCCCAGAGCAGTCAAAGTTGAAGATTGAAGACAGATCCAGAAGTTGTTGGAGGCCACCAGCATAGAGATACTTTAGTTGTGATCTGGATAATTTGCAGTATGCAAATTGGGCACTGGGCCCAACTTGTGGTAACTACAAAACAATTTCACAATGGCCAGCAAGCAAACAATCCAGCTGCATAAGTTGAAGATGAGGGTCTCAAAATCAAGATTGGTACTGTTGTACATAGACCAGTAGAACCCTGGCTATTGTAATTATATCACATGTATCCAAGTATTGCATCAGCCTGGTAATTGTGCTCCTCATTTCCATGGTAGAATGAGCAAGATTGATGACAAACTTGAAATTGAAAACCACTTGAGCAAAAATAAACAATCTACTAGCTACTATGACAACTGTAGATGTTGCATACATTTAGAAAAATTATTTGCTACTAAGATTGGATTTAGGAAGTTCAACAAATATTCCTTGATTAAACATTTTCCTACCATGTCTGTAATACTGATAAAGTGCCCAGTCTTGGATGTCAACTGCAAACAAAGTAAACTGTCATCCAAAAGGGTCATGATATACTAGTAATATACTATCCAGCATTGTTAAATGCTGATGTAACATGACATTTCCTTTACGAGATGTCATGTAGAGATTTAAATTTCACCTCAAGCTCTTCTTCTAGCCCTGAGGGATGTGTATGTACAGGATGTGCCTGCTTACACACAAGGTGTTAGTAGCACTTTTACTGGCGAGATTCAAATCAGAACAGTCGTACCATCTCGAAAGAGGACTCTGTCAGTGTTGCACTTCTGGGCCTTTGCTGAACAGAGGTATTCGAAGTGGCAGCCACGATGTCGAGCTCGATAGAAATTGTCTCATTGCCTATTTTCCGGAAATTTTCCCGGTGATTAAGCCTTCGCCAGTAGGTAAGAGTGAGAATTGGCTGCCGGATCATCGGATATGATGTGATTAACACAGCTTACAGTGTGAGCATAGTATTAGCGTATACTAATGTCAAATGGAAATGTTAGATACTATATTATAAAAGCCAAGAAAGGACCAACTTCTTCCTCGTAAAATGTATATACCTACAGGTAGAAGAGTTGTCGGTAGCACGGTATTCTTCCGAAAATTTATATCAGAATATGTATAATTTGCTATTTGAGAATATGTCAAGGTACACACCGCAATCACAAACGCAAGCATGGAAATCCTACATTACAACGGAGAGATTAGTCAACTTGTCATAGCGTAAAAACAGTTAGATAGCATACCACATCAATACACCGGATGCTACTGTCCATACAATGAGAGTATGAATCATGCGAAGCGTATTGCTGCAAGATTTAGAAATAATTCAGTGATTATAGCTTAAAGCCAAATCACAAAGAAAACTCACTGTCGAGAACTATCTTTCCTTCTTTGATAGAGAGTGAAGCACATTATTCCCGCTATAAGCCCATCCGATATGATTCTGAGAATGCTAGTTGACAATAGCCATCGCTGCAGAAGTCGAGACAGTTTCGGTCAGCGGGCCAAGCAGCGAAGGATAGCCAAATTTTACTCACATCATTGACAGCCATTGCAGGGTAACAATTAATTCGGGTCCTTCAAGATGGGCAAACGAAACGTGAGTACAGTCCCAAGAATGTCTCTGTGAAACACGGCGTACATCCCAACAACATATGCTGCCAAAGTTATCGATTAGTCGATACTAATTTAACTCTCCAAAGACAGCACTTACATACCTACATCGAAACCTGCAATCCGACATGGGGCGATAAGAATAATACAAGTATTGTACGAATGACTTACCCCACCCCAAGAGAAAAGGCACTAACTGGACGGTCGTTCATGTGTCAAGAGGTTTCTAAGCGTGAAGTCGAATACCTGCGACTTACGGGCAAGAATACTATTTTCTTGCAGGAAGCATTCACTACGGAAATGAAATCAGATAATGGAGTAAATGGTAATAGCAGTGAACGACGAACATTGATAAACTCGCATGAGAAAATAACTACGGCAATGTTGAAATAATGAACGAAAGTTTTCATGGATGAACATACCTTTCGACGAAGAAACAACAGAGTTCCTTAAAGTGCGTGAGTGATAGCTTTACTACATGCCTGAGAGGAAACAAAATCGGACATACCGTTGCATACCCTGCCGCCTTCACGGAATAAAACGTCCATATCACACCGACGAATTTCCTGCAGCTAGAATGTAGGATACTCACCAAAAGACTCCTGCAGGTGCAATATTACTTCATTGAAACACCTCGAATTTGACATCAACCTTACCAGTCCTCACACAGAAAGAAGACATTCATGTCTGGCATGTCCAATCCACGCCGTATCAAGTAATGCCAAATCGCAGGAACCAGTAAAGCACATTGTGTACTTTCCATCTGACCGAATCAGTAACACTGAATACCCAACCGACGATTGATATGCTTACCAGAAATACCAATCCGACCTGAAATAGGCGGGTCTTATAGGTCATGTTAACTGCAGGAAAAATTGACACGTACCCAAGATTTCATTAGCTTTGAATCACGATAATAGGTTCTGAAATAGTACGTGGTCTGTCCCAAAGTTATGCCATACATCCTAATGGTAGACTTAGTCTTCGTATCTTCACCGGAAAGTTAAGTGGATGTGTACTTACGATAATGAGAGAGCAAAACCAATGAGCATAGAGCCAAAATTTATATGGTTGAAGACGAGAGCATCCATGAGAAGTGAAGAAGTTGACTCCCGAATCTCGGATAGAGTACACCTGGGGAACACGGGAGAAAAAGATAAGGAGTGGCCTTTTGCCGTCATTCAATGTTAATATATAAAGAGCTTACATCCGATATGATTTTTGACAGTCGGGAGATATCAGAGAAGGTACCCGATAATATTTATATTAGTAAATTCTCATCGACTGCTAGGTCCGAACACCTGCTAATAAGCAGTCATCGCTTCCAATGAGTGATTGTCATTGTTAACGCAGGAGCACCTGCAGGGGCATCGTCAGGTCATCACACAGTACGTAAGTACTGCTTCGATAACGGCCAGATGATCGGTTGCTATGACACACGGTAGGTACATACTATCTTTGTGGATATCTCCTTGGATGGATCGCTTGCAAAAGGCCCGGCGCAATTGCATACGTAGAACCAAGATAGAGTTTAACCTAAGACCTAGGCAGATAAATCAGCGATGACCATGATTACTGCAATCTTCAGATGAGCAAAATCCTAGAGCCAAGGAACGGAGCAGCCCAGGAGCTCGCTGGCAGCTGTGTATTAAGTAACGGGTGATTTACGCGTTTACGGTCCATCGGCGGTTATCTATAGACTGCGTTCTAGTAGCTGATCCATAGAATATATACGACTGAAATAAGCAGGGTTTGAGCAAGACCGTGGGCGTTTCTGTGAGAGCGTCAGTTCGGACTCACGACAAGTTTGGAGAATTGTTTGTTGCCATATATATAGCATGGATAATCCGCAGTAATTCGGACTGAGCTTTGAACTCGAATATAAACACAGCACAGGTTTATGGAGACTAGCAACGAGAAGGATGTTTAACGAGGGGAATGATCAGGCAGTTGAAGAGAGAGGGGCGATAGTTGAGATTGCAGTGAGATCCACAATCGCGAACTTCAAAAGCGCAAAAACGAGGAAAAGTTCGAACACTATGGCATAGATAAATTATAGGTTGACTATCCGTTGGTTGCCACCACAGTATTTCTAAAAAGGACAATTCATGTAAAAGATAGAACTAACCAATCAGTCTCGGTCAGCGAATCTTAAAATCAGAAGGTGGCTCTTCTCCGCCTCACTCTTTGTCAAAAAGCATGGTCTCCTGCAGAAGAAGTGAAGTGTAGCCAACGACAAGCTAGCGCGTTCAAATGTTTCCATCATCGAACCTATTGAGCGTTCCGAAGCTGATGAAAAGAAACTGCAATCGAAGAAATGCACAAAATCCTGGGATGGTTAGAGGGCCAAGTGCAAGCCAATTTCGGGGAGCTCACTGAATTTTGCAAAGCGGCTCTGGATAATTAGTGAAACAAATAAAGACTAAAACAAGTAAACTATGAAATGTAAGTATTCAATAGAATAACCAAGGAATCCTAAAGGAATACACGCAATGATCCAGCGTGCATCGCGAAAGGCTCACAAACGAGCGCTCATTGTTCCAACACAACACTTAGTCAGAATCTTATCGAGCGAAGATGATTTGCTCCAAGAGCACTGGCAATCTTTCAACATTCCCGCAAGAAGTTCCCGACGATATTGTAGATATCCTGGCGACAGACATGATTTTCGGAATCAAAGCACTACGAGATTTCTTTCTAGCATTATCAGCCTTCCTTCTCCGCTGCAGGAAGCACTTTTGACTCATCTGTACGGTCTTTTTTCGATCAAGGTGTAAAGGGGAGAACATGAGGTCTGAGCATATGGACGCCTCTCTCTGGGTCGACCGCTTTCACGACGTACTTCAGCAGAATCCAGAACTCGATTATTTACTGTAGTAAGATCCTTCAGCTTGACCTCACAGCTCGATGCCAACCACTGGTGGAGGGGTGGCCCCCTACTACCATCTGTCATTTAACGTCGGTGGAATCCGTTCGTCTAGGATACACCTGGCCTGCTTTAGAATGGGGCACATTTTGCGAAGGTGATCAGAATCTCGGCGATTGTCGCCCGCATGACTTTGTACTGGATCACAATTCTACCTCTCGCAATTTACACTAATTGCTATAATCTCAAACACCTTTTCATGCCAAATATTCAGTTAGATTCGTCGGATGCTTCTGTGACTATGTTCCTGCAGTTCTTCGCCTGATGTGTTTCTAGGACACTCTGACGAAATCGCTATTGCATGGGAGATTATGGAGCGTTCGGCTCAATCCATGGAGA
Organism: Nidularia pulvinata; assembly: GCA_036937195.1. NCBI lineage: Eukaryota > Fungi > Basidiomycota > Agaricomycetes > Agaricales > Nidulariaceae > Nidularia > Nidularia pulvinata. Next base: position 9,684 of record JASFDH010000843.1, read on the forward strand.
GATTGAATTAAAGAAATCATAATCAGAGTGTGTGATTAATATATTTCCTGTGTTCCCAGATTGTCTCAACGGCCGCAATCTTTTCGTAGCACGCATTAATTTTCCAGGACCAATCCGCTTCCACCATCTTCGTGAGATGGATTATTCCTGTTTTCTTGGGAAATGTTGGACTCAGCATTTCTTGGATCGAAGTTTGCGCAACTGCACGAGGTCACTCTTTCTATGTCCCTCATCACCTCGACGTCAGTCAATGGAACTTCCTCGGAAGAGGAAGATGAACGACGCCTGCTGGAATATTATTATAGGATACAAAGAACGATACAACGCATCATACGGGAAAGGGCGCGTACAGCAAGTAGAACCCCGAGCGTCAACTTCCATCTCAGACTTTCTGTAGGAAATGATTTTTGAAGGTGCGCCATTTGCATTCATTTATCATATGGTTCATGTACAATTTACTTACCCAGTATTCCATTTCTCATTTCCGTTGTTATAGGAACTTGTCAAAGACGAGCTTTATGGTACATTGCTGTTGTGCATTGGTATTAATGATACAATACGTCTCTTTAGTCTTCAAATTTACATGGGTACCGAAACGCATTGTCCGAAAGTTGAACCAGGGATGTGATGTACCTGAATCACTTTCCACCCCGACTCTGCTGCCAGCTGGACGAAATGGCCCAGCGTACGATCCTGGCTGTTTAACAGAACATACATCTGTTACGACAGTCAATTCAATTCGTTCAATTTAGCTGTATTTCACCTACCTGCAGATCCATCCAATAAGACATGTTTGCTGCTGCTCCTAGATTCGGTAACAAAGGTTGTGGAACAGGAGGCAGAGCGGCACCGGGAATATCGTCACAGATATCAGCATGACAGGTATAGGGCACGATGATGTCGATGGTGATTAATTTCGTGTTAGTCGTCGCCGAATTACGCAGGTGCGTCAGGATCTGCTTAGCCTGAGGGTCGGCCCAGTCGTGCGTGATGAAGCGGAGGAGGAAAGCGTCTGCATCCTTGATGGGCTGGTGGTCAAAGAAATTATGCTCTGCACGTGCGAACAATTTAGTCTAATTATCGAAGCTGTGGATGGAGGAGAGAGACCTTGAAGCTTTATTCGGCCTTCTTTGATCGCTTCTGGGTATTCTCGAGTCCAGAACTAGTTGAAACAAAAATTGAATATAGGGAAGTATGATTAGCGTAAATAATACATACCTCATGACTTTCTTCAATAACACTGGCGCGATCCTGCAGTACGATATTTACACCAGGAACATTCCTAGCAATTACCAAAGACGAGGAGCCGACGCCGCCGCCTACATCGACGATTTTACTGCCCTCTGGAAGACTATCCCATTTAAACCCTAGAATAACAAACTCGCTATCAGCGTCTAGTCAATGCTAATGAATTCAAACAAATTAACTTGCCTTTGAGGATAGCATCCGCTGGCTCCATCTTCGTCGTTCCAGCAATAGCTATGGCCAAGCGTCGCTGACGATCCCGATTCTCAGGCAGGTCCATCCAGGAAAACATCACTTCTCCTGTACCGAAGGCAATGTTGAATGGAGATTCCGTCGTCTCGACGGAATGGGCGGTCATGGAGTCGGTGAATGCCTCAGGGAGGTAGGCAGAACCTTTCATTACTTCGTCCGTGCTGTGTTCGAAGTCATAACAGGTTTTTAAAAGAGATACATCTGGGATAAATAGCAACATACGAGTGAAGAACGAAGGCTGCAATCCCCGACGTGCCAGTGAATTTATCCTTGGGACTGAGGAATATGAAAATAAATTAGTGTACATTCGAAAAACATCCACGACGGGTATATAAATTCAACTCGGAAGACGCACTTCTCCACCAGCTCTCTTGTGGATTTTCCTGTATCGAGCAGAGACGAGAGTCGATTAGCTGCAAATACGTCCGGGGAGACTTCGTTAAATATATGGTGATTGGCCAAGAGACGCAAGATGCGAGCTGGGAGAAATATAAGACTCTGGATTTGGACTTCTGAAGGAGAAAATGAGCCGTACAGAATTTCAGAGGATCTTTGTTGGTCTGTGCAGCGAGGTCTTGGGCGTGTATTCCCTGATTCAGATAATGTATTAGGGCTTATACTGCTTAGTGGGCAGTTTAGTGACCCACCTCAGGCCCGGCTTCGCGAATAATTTCCACGGCGTTGGTCTCCAGTACCGCTCTCATACACGAGCCAAGATGGAACTATAAAACAAATTCAGTCACAGCTCTTATCTAAGTTAATCACCCTGCAAGTTAATGCATACCGACATCGCATCGTCAATAACACTCTGGGCCGGATGCCTCACGCACGCAATCAGCTGCGCGGCCGCTGCAACGATGTGCGCCGTCGCAGCCGACAAGTCGGGTCGGAGGAGAAGCGCCTCTGCCTTGCCGGTGGGGTTGTACGGCTCGTCAAGGGAGGGGAAGGAGAGCCCGGCAGAGGCAAAGTGGGTTTCGAGGTTGTCGATAGAGGAGGCGATGATGATGCTGAGGAGGCGCAGGGGGGAGGGTGGGGAGGGGGCGGCCATGGTGGGTGGGTGCTGGGGTAGGATGAAAGGAAATTCTGAAGAATGGAGATACCGTTGAAACGGGTGTTTAAATAAAGGACACCGCTCGGGGAAGGAGTATTTCTCTAGCCGTATCTGGGAGCTCGAAACATACATACTTACCACTCTCTGCAATAGCATTGACAGTAGTAAGCCACTAGTAAATGACGATATGTCATCCCCCGAGCGACAAGTCTCCGGAAAACAGTGCCCAAGGCGGCGTAGTGCATTCGGTGCCGGAGAGTGGAGAATGGAGAGAAAGCGCGCGTCGGGGCGCCAGGCTGAATGGAGGATGGTGTGGTCTTGGGTGATGGAGTGTGTGTGTGATTGTGCTAGTACTGTTTGGTGGTTGGGTGCTTAAAGACGAACAACTGAAGAAGTGCGAAAAATTCCCTCCGCTGAACGTGATAAAGAGTGAATAACAGAGACGTACTTTAGATTTTCTGCTTCGAATCCATGCACGAAACATACTCGTCCAATCGGCCTAAAATAAAGTTTAGACATCAGCAATCCGTCTTCGGTGGGCACAGCCAATGCTATCTTTAGCCCACCGCGTACTTGTGTTGTGGCGGACTTTCGCCGTATACTATGCTGAAAGAGGATAAGCGGAGCCGTATGTCGTTCGTTCGAGTGCGTTCGAATGCATTCTGCCGTTCATCCGTCTGACATCATATACACTGGTTAGAAAGTAAGCATTTTGAAGCGGTTGCTTGAAAGCTTACCAGGGTGATTTGTTACATATAGTTGAGGCTGGTGAATAGCTAACAGAATATAGGGAATACACCAACGCAAAAACGACCTTGGCGCACTTCACTGCTTGGACCGGACGTTCTGGATCCCGGCGTCATTCTCCATGTGCCATACCATCATTTCCATCACCTAGCACCGTTGGGAAATGTATCCCTCCCCTGCCGGCGGTAGTTTCAATTGCAAGGCTGCGCAGTTAGTCTAGCAAGTCTTATTGTCACTGTGTCTGAAATTGGCGTGTTCCTGGGTATGACGTGGGGCTTCTGCTTACCGAGCTAAGTGTGTGACTCCTTGACTGAGACTAGAAACTTGGAGTTCTAGAGTGATTTCAATGAAGAGACTTGGACGTTTGGGGTGTGTGTTATTGTGAAGCTGTCGTTCTGGACCTGAGTGCTTAGCAGGGCGTCAGACGTAGCTTTATTAGTGCGGTGTGTCAGAAACATGAGCGACAAAATGCAGGACTCCGAGATTACAGGAAGGCACTATTGTAGGAAGGTTGAAAGGAAACTCTTTCGTTTTGATATATATAAGAGTGATAACTCACTGGCACCATTCAAATATAATGGAAGCGTGCGAGGTCTCGAACGGCGCACGCTATCGATCTATCGTTTATTACCTTCGGTAGTATCACAGAGCGGGGTAATGGTGCTCTAGGTATCGGCAGACCCAGGAGCGGAAGTCTTCAGTGCGGTTTGAGCATGAGGAAACACTCATCCATGCAAACTTGAGGTCGTCAAAAGGCAAGTGCTGCTCAGTCCTAATCTAGAATGCGCACAACGCTGCTTGACATTCTAGATTCTATTCTAGGAACGCTTACCGATATTAATCTTATAGAAGGAATGAACAACAGAGCATCAGCTGACGCGCTCTCGCATGAAAATATGGGGTCTCACAATTCGAGGTTCTTCATTCCCAGTGCGCCCAGAATGTGGATTGTTATTGGCAAAAACAATGATATGGTGATGGAGGTAGGACGTGTGGCGGGAAAAAGCATGAACTTGGGGTAGCAACTAGTTCAAAAACCAGGTTGTAGATCATCATCATTGGTATGTAGGTATATTAAAGGGCGCTCGACGTTCCCAAGTTGAACGTGAAGCGGTCGCAGTCCATCCTGCCTAACAAAATAGTCAAGTATCAGCAATAATGAAAAACAGACATAGTACTCACCCTCCGTTTCTCCTCTTATTCACCGCGTCCAAGCTCTATACGTGGGGGTGATGGGGAGAGAGCCGTTGCCCAGCCCTCCCAATTTGGCGTCCATATCGCCTGCCAATCGTGTACAAACAAAGACACTCGCGTCCACCCCGTCGTGACCAGGCAGCTCAACGACGTCCAGCTCGCCGTAGCACACCCACCACGCGCGCACGCCTCGCTGCATCCAATAGCACGCAGGTTACAGGGTATGTCTCCTCTCTCTCCTCCGCTAAGCAGAGAATGTCGTCTGAACCAGGGCTGTTCCAGCAGTACTTCACGAACTACCGACGGACCCCAAGTTCACGCCGCCTGCTCCCCGCCGCTGCGTCCAAGTTTGCCCTCTGGCGCCGGCCCTCGTCGTCGTCATCGTCGTCGTCATCGATCAAGAGTACGCAGCGATCACCTGCACTTTCCACGCGCGCTGAGATGGAGCCGCCGCCCCCATTGACCCACTCCATGAGCACTAATGGCTCCGGCTCGCTGAACCACGACGCCGACTCCCCGCCCGCCGCTGCGGCCAGCACGTTCGACCCGGAGATCTTCCGCTCCTATCTTCTGGCGCTGCTGCCCCCCGTGGTCGGCGCGCTTCCGTCGGAGCTGCACACGCTGTTTGACGATGAGTTTGACGAGCGCGTGGCGCGGTTCGCGGCGGAGGCTGGGGGAGTTGTGTATGTGGTGAAAGTGAAGGATGAGGTGGAGGGTGCGTCTTATCTCTCTCTTTCTCCCTGCCCCTTTCCTTTCCCCTTTCCATTTACTGACACCTCGCGCAGACGATGCCCCCCCAACATACGCCTACCACCTCACCCCGCACCTCACCTACAACCCCGCGCACGTCACTACCCTCGCCCTCATCAAGCGCGGCGCGACCCTCGACCCTCTCACCCCCCTCGCGTCGCAGCTGCACTTCCTCAACTTGTTCGGCAGCGACGAGACCCCGTACGAGAGTCTGCACGCGGTGGTGAGCCACGGCGTGAAGCCGTGGTTCGACGCGTTCGTGGGCGCGCGCGGGGGCGGGAAAGATGGGGATACCAAGATGGGTGAGTCCCCTACGTCTATTCTCCTCTACGGTGCTACACATCTCACACGAACTACTACGCAGGTATCCCAATGACCAAAAAGAAATTCGCCGAACTCGAGCTCTCCCTCCTGCACCTCCAACAAAACGTCGAAATCCCCGAGACGCACCTCACCATCCACCCCATCATCCAGCGCGCCGTCGAGTCCGCGCACGCCGCCTCCACCCGCCCGTCCCTCTCCCACATCCCCCCGAAGCTGCTCAACGACAGCACGTTCCTCAATACCCTGCACGCGCATGTGAACGCGTGGATCAAGAGCATCCAGGCTGTGACGAAGCTCACGAGGGACGTGGCGAGCGGCACGGCGTCGCAGGAGATCAACTTTTGGCTGAGCTTGGAGAGGGCTTTGGAGGGGATTGAGGCGCAGTTGAGGAGCGACGAGGTAGGGATGGTGATGGATTGCTTGAGAAATGCGAAGCGGTTCCATGCGACGGTGAGCTTTATTGCCGATACGGGGTTGAAGGATGCGACGGACAATGGTGGGTCCCCCTCCTGTGTTTACAAGATACTGATACTGAATATTACTCGCTGGGCAGTGCATAAGTACAACCAGCTAATGAAAGACTTCCCGCTCAACGAGCTCCTCTCCGCCACCGACCTCGACAAGATCCACGACTCCCTCCTCCTCATCTTCTCCCACATCAACCGCAAGCTCCGGCTCTCCCCTTACCCCATCCGGCGCGCCCTCCCCCTCGTCGAAGCCATCTCGCGCGACTTCAACGACCAGCTCCTGCGCATCCTCACCTCCCACCGCCTCCCATACACGCCCTACGACACCTTCGACCGCCTCCTCCAGCAGACCATGGGCATCTTCCGCACGTGGGACGACCAGATCAAGGAGTTCACGAACGTCGCGCGCGAGGTCACGCGCAAGCGGCTGGAGAAGTTTATCCCGATCAAGGTCGTGCCGGCGCATGGGAAGCTGCAGGAGCGGTGTCGGTATTTGAGGGATTGGAGGAAGCAGCATGAGCAGCTGGCGGTGATGACGGGGCCGACGAAGGGGCTTGGCGGGGTGGGGGTTGGTGGAGGGGTAGGGGAGAAAGGCGAGGTTGGGGGGATGGATATGGAGGAGGAGGTGAAGGAGGCGTATGAGGTCGTTAAGCGTATCGATGTATTGGATGTTTCCGTCGGTGAGTTCCCCTCATCTTTCCTTACACGGCTATAGGCACTGAAGTCCTCTGCAGAGGGGACCGAAATCTGGGTTGCAGCAGAGAACGCATACAACGAGCGCGTCTCGCGCGTCGAGAACCAGATCATTGCGCGCCTCCGGGATCGGCTGGGAACGGCGCGTAATGCGAATGAGATGTTTAGGGTGTTCTCGAAGTTTAATGCGCTTTTCGTTAGGCCAAAGGTGGGTTTTTGTGATTTCTTGGGTTTGGGGGAGGAAGTGTTTTTTGATCAGGATGCAGTGCTAATTGAGGAATTTTTTGGGTGTAGATTCGAGGTGCGATTCAGGAGTACCAGACGCAGTTGATCGATTCGGTGAAGGAGGATATTAAGCACCTACACGACAAGGTGAGCTCGTTCTTCAAGTAAGAAGACACCCGCTGACGACGCGCAGTTCAAAACCCAATATCGCTTCTCCGAAGCCTACCACATGGCGCAAATGCGCGACCTGCCCCCCATCGCAGGCGCCATCATCTGGGCACGCCAGATCGAGCGGCAGCTCCTCACGTACATGAAGCGCGTCGAGGACGTCCTCGGCAAGGGCTGGGAGCTGTACGCCGAGGGGCAGAAGCTGCAGAGCGAGAGCACTGCCTTCCGCCGGAAACTCGACACGCGCCCCGTGTTCGAGGCGTGGCTGCACGATATCAATCGAAGGAACATGGGTGTAGATGGGCGGCTGTTCGAGATCGTGCGTCTCCGCGGGGGTGGGGGTGCAGCGGGGGGAGGAGGGGGCGGCGGGTTTCAGCTAGCGGTGAACTTCGACCCGCAGATTATCACTTTGTTCAAAGAAGTGCGGAACCTGGTGTGGCTCAACTTCCAGGTCCCGCATGCGATTGCGAATATGGCGAAGGACGCGAAGCGGGTGTACCCGCATGCCGTGAGCTTGATGGAGACGGTGAGGACGTATGGGCAGACACTGGATCTGGTGGAGGGGAATAGGGGCATTGAGTGGCTGGTGGCGGAGTATAGGAATGAGGCGCAGAGGATGATTAGCAAGGGTGCGTTGTTTGTCCCGACTTTTGGGATCATACTTATAGAATGGAGCAGGCATGAACATCCGGTGGGACTACTTTGTGAACCAGTATGACTCGAACCGGTATGTGTCCAGCGCGGATGGGAGGGATAATCGGCATATACAGTTCGTGAGGGAGTTTGCGAGCGTCGTGTCGGTGCTGCAGGTATGTCTTTCGTGGGTCTACTGCCTTGCATGAGCTAATGTGCGGGTGTAGGACAAAACGAACAACGTCATTGACCTATTCAAAGACATCATGCGTGCTGTGGAGGACCTTGCGACGTGCTCCTACACCACCGAGGCCTTCTCCGAGCTTCTGGGCAAGGTTCAGGCTGCTGTATGTACCCTCCACACAGTCAACGACTTCGTGCTGACCCCCTACGTAGATCGACCGCCTCAACCTCGAGGGCTACGCGAACCTGGAGCACTGGGTCGCTGAGCTTGACAAGCGCATCGAGAGCATCCTCCTCCAACGGCTGACGCACATCATCCAGGTGTGGTGTACCGAGTTCGACCGCATCGATGATGGCGACACGCGGAGGGACCCGCTGCCCCTGAGGGATGTTACGAATAAGAGGAGGGGGGATAAGCGCGTCAAGGAAGAGAAGGTAAGCTTCTTGGCTGATGCTTTGAAGGAGTGAGAGACTGAGTGATGCGGTAGTTCTTGGAGGGACATATGACTCTCAAGCCGATTGTGCATGAGATCCGGATACAGAACCAGGTTATCTTTTTGGACCCGCCGATAGAGTATGCACGCTCGACGTGGATAAAGCAGTTGCATGAGTGGATAGGTACGTTGGGAGACTGTGAACTGTATTTCTTGCGCTGAATATGTTGTCTAGGTGTCGTTTGCCGCTTGCGCCGGATACAAAGCTCTCGCTACGAAATCGGCTTGCAGATGCAGGGCGCATCGGCGGCGGAGACGACCTACACTTCCCTCGTATGTGTTCTTTGCCCGCAGTTGTGCCGTCTGCTGATACCCCCGTCCTAAAGCTCACTCAATTCCCGGACAACACCCTCCAGCGCCCCTTCGCCCTTATCGAGAACAAAGTCCAGCAACTGAAAGACTACGTCGCGAAATGGCTGCAGTTCCAGTCTCTGTGGGACCTCGAGGCCGAATACGTGTTCAACCGCCTCGGGGACTCCCTCGCGCATTGGCAGCAGCTCCTCACAGAAATCAAGAAGGCGCGATCGACATTTGACACCTCCGACACGCAGAAGTCGTTCGGAGTGTGCGTGATTGATTATGAGCAAGTGCAGGCGAGGGTGAATGCGAAGTATGATTCGTGGCAGCGGGACATTCTCAGCAGGTTTGGCGTGAAGCTGGGCAATGCGATGAAGGAGATGCATGCGTCCATATTGAAGGCCCGAAATGA
>JASFDH010000844.1:0-18804 GCA_036937195.1 Nidularia pulvinata
GGCCCGCGGTGAACTTTGAAGGGTCGGATTATACACATAGAGCCTACAACGCACGAGACGATGAACGAAGCAGCTCCCAGAAGCTCTCCGATGGCCAGGCTACCAGAATTCGTCCGCATGGCAGAATAGGTAGAGAATAAATCTGGGCTTCCGTTCCCAAACGCTAGGAAAGTGACACCAGCAACATTTTCGTCCAGTCCTAATAGTTGAGCAATGCTTGCTAAATTTGGAGTGAAGAAATCCGACGCGCTGATCCCGAGCGTCGAGAAGAGGAAGAAGAGCCATATGATGAGACCGACGAATGCAATGGGTCTTAGGGGAACGTCGGTACAGAAATAATAGTGGAGGTAATCGATGGAGAGGAACGTCGCTGGCGGCGCGCAGTATTCTTCGACATGTTTGCACTGTATGTCCGTTGGGTATCCAAGTGGCCGGCACTGGTGTATTTTGTTACTTGTAACGAAATTCACCGACTTCTTTAAAACAATAAACGTACCTGGTCGCCAAGATCCCCCGTGATCCTGACCGACGGCGGATTTGAAAGTTCATACGATATCCTCTTCACGAGACTCTGTTCTCCGTGCAAGAGAGAGGAAGCCTGCAGAGGTTGTCCATAATGACTCCGAGACCATAGAATGCAGTTTATGACGAGAAGAACGACAAAGAGAAGCCTGGCGGGAGCGGGCGACATGGGAGGGTAATTCAGGAACTTGACCGGGGGAGCCTGAAGCCTACAGGCGGCATGCCAAGCACTCCGTGAGCGTGGTGGAAATCGAGGTCACTGTTTGGCTTTGTTACTTTCCGAGGGTACTCCGGAGGGCTGTTTCCGTTCGGGCCGAACGATACCCCTCCGTCGTTTACACACACGAAAGCCTCATGGAAACTCACAAGAACGGCACAAAAGTCCTTCAATTAAATGGATACAGGTACAATAAAGATTTGGTATCTCAAACTGCCAACAAGAAAACATCTTACAATACTCGTCAATCCACCCATAGGTCCTCGTCACTATATACCTAAAGCATTTAGATCCGACCGATATGAGTGTTAAGTGTTACATATGGCACGAGCAAATTAATCCTCCTCTTGGCCACTGTTAAGGTTGCACCAAGATGACCCCATTTTATAAATAGTCAACCAGTATCACGGAACAGCTGGATATGTCCGCCTAGTCTTATGTGACGAGTCAATCTGGTTGCCACGTCATTTAAAGATATGTACAAGTCTTGGGAATGTCCATACCGTAGTTTGCCGGCTTTCCTTGTCTCCTGATTCCACTATAGCAATATCAGTGACATTCTGAAGACCACGACTTCGGGCCTGAAACTATTCGTTAGGTAATTAAAATAAAAGAACACATAACTACTCACATCCATAACAGCTGAGGGCACTGCCTGGTCGGCAGAAACAGACATAAAATTGAAATTCGTTGAGGCCGCAGAGAAATCCCCTCGACTGGTACCTCCTCCTAGAACTTTCCTTGAGTTAAGGGCCGCTAAGAGAGAGTTCGCATATACTATTTTTACCACTAATGAGAACAGCGGAGAAACTTAAAGGAGAAAATCGAGACCGCACATTTTCCAATAATAAAATCAATTGCAAAAGTGTAAAAGGAATTAGGCAAAACGCCGAACTGGAAACAAATCACATCAGATGCGTATTTTTGATGCAATGGAAGATAAAGCGCACTGCAACCACCTCGACAAAAGCCACAGCACTGGAGCAGAGTGAGCTATGGAATGCAAGAAAAAAATAAACCTACGTCGTAAGTATGCAGCAGTTAATTGCATAGACGACAAGCTTCCTAATGAGACTGTTTGTTTCTTCAATCTCAGAGCGGTTTTTGTTGAGAAGAATGGTGAGCGCAACTGCGATAAAGATATCCGAAATGATAGCAAAGACGGCAAAGGGAAGAACACTAATCAACTGCTCAGATGTGAGTAAGTAACATTTATTGCAATTAGCAGACGGACAACCCAAGACGTACGTTGACTTCCTTCAGCCGTGTAAACTGCCGCTTTGAAAAGCTGATCGAAGACTGATAAACAAATCACAGAAGATATCGATATGGCATTCAAGCTCACAGCAAGATGACAGTTTCTGGTTTTGAATGAGCTTGATTCATCTCAATATCAGCTACTCAAACTCACCAATTCCCAGACCTATATTAACACACCAGTTCAGATTGATCCATAATCAAGTTCTTAAGTTCAGCATGATCTCACAAAAATGGGCCAAAACGGTAAAACCCTGAAACAAATAGTGAATAACACGAACTATATGCGTAAGAACAGAAGAGACGTACAATAATGCTCGAAACCCACCAACGCAACTTTTGGGGGCACACTACATAGAGAGAATGAGGACGAATATCGAAAACAACAATATGAAGGAGTTGTACGCTGATGTATCCGGTGGGTAAAGAAACTAGAAGGGAATGATTGTCAATCAGAGAATGTAGCTCATGAATACGACGGCACGACTAACCACTGAGAAACAAATCCCATGATAACCTGAATGATGTGAAGTGAGTAAATAGCATGAATAATGATCCGTGAAATCGGGATTTACATTCATAGCGATAGATGTCTGTCCGGTGTTGCGGAAAATGTCAGCAGACAAAGATTTCGGATAAGTGGTGCATAATCACAAAGAGAGACCAGACGGCGTTGATTTGCGCTGCTATGTTTCCAAATTCCATGATCTGTTCAATGTAAGCTAAGGATAGAAGCGTCGGTGACATCTCGGCGCTGCTCACGAGATAGTGGTGCAATGTATGGCACACTGAAGAGACCAGCATTAGAGTAGTCTGGAATGATTTATGAAGGACACGTACTAAAGATGACATGGAGGGTATCAAGGATCCTGCACGCAGCCATAATAAGCACAAGTGAAACAACATTGATTGACATATGTTCTCACCAGATTCCAGCTACCTATCTCTCGATTGTTAGCTATTTTCACGAAAGAGTTCATCTTGTACTGAGAACTAACCAACGCCTTTGTGTTGATATGGTCTCTTGGAAAGGATATGTAATAAATATAAACCTATAGAGACACCGGGGTAAAGAAGTTCATCGTATCGACAAGACCTGTCATATGTAGTAGCGCAGTGGAGAACTTACCTGGAGGGTAGTAATCCCATAGACCGCCATCGTCACGAACGCTCCAATTAGCAGCGCGCCTAGTATGTACCATCGAGTTCCTAGTCAAACCTCCATCGATCAGGTTGACAATAATAGGACACGAACCCATCGTATCTTGCACGGAGGACGCTGCGTCCATGGTTGCAGACGCCCGCTAAGATGGGGCCACCAACGATCCACAATAGGGCTCAAAACGCAGCTGCAGGCGGAGGAAATAAAGTCGAGTGAGGGTGTTACAACCTGCGCCCACAGACTCGGAGAGGGGGTATCATGGAAGGAGAGGATAGGACCGCCGTAGCACTCCAAAAGCAGTGCCGTCTAGGGGAAAAGTGTGGCTAGGCTCGTGCGGGTTGATTACATGATGCCGCTCGAGTTACTCCAGGTTACTCCATGGCGTTTCGGCCATCCTTCTTTTCCGGACTCAGATATGATTGAGTAGGGATCTCGCAAGGCATCAAGACCAGCATCAGCAACACATTTGCCAACAACTTGCAGATACGCGTGAATTCAGGGCCTATGTATGATTCAGCAGCCCTGCGTGACGCGCTGCAGCCAATCATTCTCATCACTGCCACGCGTCATTGATGGCGGCCCGCGATGAGCGCTGAAAGCGGCAAGTAGAGGAAAATGTGAATATCGCTTCAATCGCATCGCTAAACGCACTGATAATCTTACTTAAATCTTACTTGCAATTTGGTCTCTTTTGGACAACTCTGTAATCAGAAAGCAGTGTGCCATTTCGATATTCTTGCTGTCAGCGTAAAGGCTTCATTAAAGTTTGAAACGCAGCCACAACGACTGCACCGTATTGTGGACAACAAAGTCTACTGCTAGGGCAGATTTATCGTGGCATCTTGCATGGGGAATATTGCAGTGATACAGAGAGTGAAAGTAGAAGGTCCAAGGAAGTTTTACGAGCTCTCGATCCAGTGGTGGTCGATTGCAGTCCTCCAAGCACCATTTTGGGTATTCTGAATGGAGCTCAGAGCGCTCGTATCTCGTGGTGCTGGGCGCCAGCAGAATGCACAGAGAACAAGAGAGGCCCAACTTCCTAGGGGATCCAAGAGTCGAATCTCGAGAGGTGATTCCAACGTGGTTCAGTCGGGACACAGGGGGCGTACATCAACCCACAGTTCTTCGAAAAAACTAATTCCTTCAGAGTCATAGCTGAAGGAGATGAGTGTATGACACGTACCATGTCTGCCATATGCAAGTCATATTGTCATCCTCGATAACTGTTGGATCGTTCCAACATCCATCGTTTGATCAACTTGTTGAGAAGTCTTGGAAATGGAGGACGCGTTGGCCCTTTCAGACTTTCTCGCCCGTAAGTTGCAGAGATAATTCAACATCGGGTGTGTAGGTATTTAATTCTGCGGTGCATAAGCGCCGAGGACGCACGTCACGGTATCGAGAAAGTCGAACTGTTTTCTGGCAATGGTATTGGAATGTTGTTGGGAACTCGTCAAAGTGCATATATTTCTTAGGGAAATCACCCACCACATCTGTTAGGCCATCATATTGTACATAATACCCCCAGCAATCTTCGCAATGCCCTTGAGCCCTTTACACCCCAACCTAGGCCTCCCAAGATATTGTCGTGTCCTCTGTCTACCCCGCTGAAGTTGGACGACAGGACGCGACAATTTGAATCTCACCAAACGAATATCTACCCATTGACATTCAAGCATCTCGACAGGTTGGCATGCCCTCATCACGCGCCCTCGCTCTTATTGTGCTCTTGCTGGTAAGCTCCCAGGATACAAAAATGTTATCGTGTGCCACCATTACTAAGATATTTTTATCCAGAGTATCCTTACCGACTTAGCCATCCGCCGCAGGCCAATCTACGTCTTACTAAAATCGTCCTACCCCACGAGCTACCTCGCTGGCGGGAACTACACCGCCGACTGCACGACCCTCAGGGCCCTCGACGATGCTAAAAGCGATGACCTAAAGTACTGTGAGGACGCGACGTTCTGGGAGCTGCACGGCAGGGAAAAAGCGGAACGCCCGCTGATCGTCAGCTGCGATGCAGGGCGCAAGGCATGGAACACCGTCATGGGCCCGCTGAGGGACCCCAGCCCGCGTGGCACACTGTGGTATTACAATCCCCGCGGCGCTGGCATTGGGCCGCCAAGTTCTCCTCGGCGCATGACGCTGAAGGGTTACCCCTCAGGACACGACTTCCACCCGCTCGGGTTGGAGATCTACCCCTCCCACTCCGGCTCCGCGTCGAACTTGTACGTCGTGAACCACGCCCGCGCGCGCACCACCATCGAGCAGTTCGTTGTGTCCCCCGCGGACCCGACGACCGCGCGGTACGTCCGCACGATTAGCTCGGCGTGGTTCGTGTCCCCGAATGCGCTCGCGCTGACGGGCCCGGATTCGTTCTATGTGACGAACGATCATCTCATGACGCGTCGTTTGCCAATGTTGGGCAGGGTGCTGCCTATAATCGAGACGGTGCTCTCTCTTCCCTTGGGTTTCATCTCGCATGTGACTCTTGCGCCCCCATCCTCCCCGAACCCCATCCTCAAGCACACCCTCGTCCACCCCTTCATCCCCTTCGCGAATGGCATCGCGTTATCCCCCACCGGCACACAAGTCGCAGTCTCCTCCACCACGCTCGGCAAAGTCCTCCTGTACACGCGCGACCCGCTCACCAACTTGCTCACTCCCCAGACGCACACCATCTCCGTCCCCTTCACGCCCGACAACTTGCGCTTCACCTCGGAGCACGAGCTGCTCGTCGGCGGGCACCCATACTTCCCCTCTCTCATCCACGTCGCAGCGAACAAGACAGGTGTGGTATCGCCCAGCTGGGTGGCGAGGCTGCGCCCGAGGACGGAGATGGAGAAGGTGGATAAGGGGTGGGTGTTTGATGGAGAAGCGCCTGTGCCGGCCAGCAAGAAAGTGAGGGCAGGGGAGACGTGGACGGTGGAGACGGTATTCCAGAGCGATGGGGAGACGGAGGGGTTCCAGTCATCGACTATGGGGTTAAGAGATCCGGACTCTGGGGCCGTGTACGTGCCAGGGCTGTATGCGGATGGAGGGTTGCTAGTATGTCATCCTGGGAGAGGCACCGTATAATTGACGGTTGAGATTCTTCGTCGGGACTATAAAATTATCGTAAGACTGGACAGACTCTCATTTTAGATTTTGGAAAAGGTAGTTTAGATACCTGTAGCTCTTGTAAATGCATTTATTGTTTTTGTATTTGACGCTGTCGTAATAATTCATTCATGGGTAGGGGAGAGTGTCATAAAAAAAACTTTTATACATCAATAATAGAAAGAAAGAAAATAATAACAAAAGACAAGGAAAAGCAAAAGAAAGGAAGTAGCTCTACATAACAACCGTTGGATCCATCTACTACAACACACAGCGAAGTTTGGAAGATGTTATAATAAAAACGTAAACAACACTGGATCCAACCGCAATATAAAAGCCAATACGAGCACGAGAAAGGACGATTAGAGGTAGGGGAATGTATCGCTGGTAGACGAGGGTTGGGATACATCAGGAAGGATTAAAGATACGGGTGGGATAGATACAGGGAGATAGCGATGTGCGATGGGTGAGGGGCGATGGGAGGGAGGGGGGCGGTAGCAAGAGAGAGGGTGGGGGAGAGAGCGGGACGAAGGGGAGGGTGGGTTAGAAGAAGCTTGGTAGGAGGGACCTGGGGGACTCGTTAATGACTTGTTCAATGGTAAAAAGATGGGAAGAAAGGAAACTCACACTGCGCCCATGCCCACCGCGAACGCTGCCACGCCCCACGCGAACGACTTCGTCCGCGGCTCCATGCTGAACCGCCCCACCCGGCTGTTCGTCGCGATCGCGCGCTCGCCCACCTCCGGCTCCCGGAAGTTGAACCGCAGAGCTTCCTCCTCCTCTTCCCGCGCTCGCTTCACCCCCGCCCCTGCGCCCTCCTCCTCGACATCAGCCATCTCCACCTGCCCTGCCCGCGCGACGCGCTGTGATTTGAGCGTGGCGATTAGCAGCCGCTGTTCTTCCATGTCCTGGTTGTGCAGCTTCTCCCCCGCGACGTGATCGTTCATGTCATCGTCATCCTCCCCTTCCTCCTCCTCTTCGACGACGGTCTCGTCCGACCCGCCCGGGGTGGGGGCCTCGTATTTCTTCGCCTTGGACGGGGATGCCTTGGGCTTGCTTGGACTGGGCGTCTTGGTCGCGCTTGCGAGCGTAGTGAGGCTGGGGAGCGCGGCAGAGCGGGGGATGGGCGCGGGGCTCTTGGTGCGTGCGGAGCGGCGCGGGAGGGGCGCCTTCGTTGCAGAGGGTGGGGGCGGCTGCTGCTTCAAGGGGGACAAGGCGCGCGGGGCGGGGGAGGACTCTTTCCGGCGCTTAGCAGGACCCGGGCCGGCGTTCGTCGGGGACGGGGTGGGCAGGGATTTGGCAGCGCTGGGTTTAGTCTGCTGCGGGGCGGAGGCGACAGAGGAGGCAGGGGAGCCGGCAACGTTGCTGTTGGCGGAGGCGGCAGCTGCTGCTTTGCCGGATCTACGATAGTTGCCGTCGGGGTCGGGCTTTGCGTCGACGACGGCGTTGATGAGGGCGCCGAGGGCGTAGTACTTGCCGAGCTCAAGGGCGACGCGGGGGCTGACCCAGACGCCGGCGAGGCGGGTGATGTGCGGCTCTTTGGAGGAGCCGTTCTGTCCGCTGAGGTCGTAATTGTCCTTGACCCACTGGACCTCGGCCTTCTCGTCAGACTCGGGGGCATTAGGGAAGGCGGCGCGGTACATGGTGGTCAGACTGACGGCCTGGGTATCGAATCGGCGAAGGATGAAGGCGTGCCCGGATACCTAGGGGAAGGAGGTTGTGAGCTGCTGGTGCTGCGAGGGCGATTGGGGAGGGATGTGGCATACCGTAGGCGTCTCAATCTTTAATCTGCCGACCTAGAGGGGGGAGCAAGGGCGTCAGATAGGTAGGGGAGATGGGAGATAGGCGCGTACGAGGATGTCTGATCCTTGGCAGTTGAGGATCTGGTACTTGACGGGGGGAATGTTGCCCGCATTGACTGTGGATGGATGAGTAAAGTGAAAGAATGTCGGGTATGGACTTACGAGTAGCCTGGACATGGGGGTTTGCGTGTCGGATGGGAAGGGCGGGCCGTGCGGACATTGGTGCTGCTGGTAGGTCGGCGCGAGGAGGACACGCTGTTCCAAGACACAGCGATCGTTGTTGTGTCCAAATCCCAAAGCACAACAACTCACAACAGCCCACGCGCGTTCTTCCCACGCCGCGTTCAACAAAACTTGCCACTGGCACTTCAAGGCCATTCCCAAGGGTACGTTCCTCCTCCAAGTTTGCCAGCAACTTGCCACCCTCTAGTATTATAGTCTCAGCGGTCATTTGTTTTCTGTAACGGCTGGGTCGAGACCATATGAGATTAGGATGATTAGTTTTGCTTTGTCACAGGAAGTGCCATTATTCCTCCTTCATGAGAGTAAAGCAAATAATAATGCCTGTGGTTAATGATGTTCGGAAAATGAACAAGCACATCCTTAATATGTTGTTTCCCCTTCTTATCATGCGCGTTCCGAGACGCTTTGGAAGCATCTATTGCCGTTGGGTTCAAGTTGTGCTTTATCTGCTCGAATTCGAAGCCCTCGTCGCGATGCGAATATAGGGCGGGATCAGCCGCCGCCGTCGAGAAATATTCCCACGCTATTCTGTTCAGCTAGTCGGTTGGCGCGACGATGATTCCAACTGTACTTCGACTGTACCCAACGTTTCTTCGCTTTCGTGTTCAAATGTTGAGATCTTCTGAAAATGACATGTTTTGTGCTCTGCCGCTCCCCGGCTCTCACATTCCAGGGTTTTCCTGAAATCAATTTTTCTGACGCCTCACGCCCCAAGATCCACACCCCTTGTCTACGCTCCCCAAATTCCTGCTGAACCAACGACTCAGAATATCTCTCGACGAATAACTTCACACTACTCAGGTACAATCCACCACGTGGTGTATAATGACCCTTCTCCTAAGGCGATGTGTACCGACATACACAGCACCTGTCACCCAGCTTCTAATAGGCGCACGCTCACCCATGAAATACGGCATTCTTGAGAAAGAGCAGCCTGCGACATACATACAAGCCCGCTCCTGCACATGAGCGATAGCCACCTCTACAGCCGGCTGCTGCTCTCCAAGGGCTTGGGCTACCCGCTGTGGTTCCCTGAGCCGTATGATGACTTGCCTCGCGCGTACCGCGAGACCGGCATCCGCGTCGGCGACGTTGGAGTCATCTCGTCCACGGGTAGCTTCGATTTCATTTTCAACATCTGCGTAGCGGCGGATGATCCCATCAATGTGTATGGGGTCCCGGAGCGCTTTGAGCCTATTGTGCTGGGGCGGAATGAAATCGGGGTACGGCAAAGGCGCTTCTCCCCTGGGTCGGATATCTCCACTACGACTATCACTAAACGACGGCTGGATGCGGGGCTGCGAGTTGAGGGCGATGGGCAAGATATTCTACTTTCTTCACGATATTGCTTGAAACTAAATCGTCTCTAGCGTATTCATCCCCGCAGGAGCTGGCGTAAGCCTGCAAATATCCAGCTCCTCCCGCGAGGGCGCATTCCTCTTCCTCCCCGACGGTGCCAGTAGCTCCAACCTCCGCCCCCTCGACCTCTTCCGCACCTATGCTCAAACGCATGCCGCAAGGTGGTACCAATTCGTCAACGGGCCCCTGCGCCGCATGGCCCGCAGTGGCTCACTCTACCTCGTCACGGGCGCAGACAAAGCGGTTTCCTGGGGTGTCGCATGCTTCTCCAATACCGCCGCGGAGGATCAGGTGTCCCTCCAGTTCACGGCGGCAAAGGTGGGCGGGTGCCACATGGCGTGCACATGGAAGGCGGAGACAGTCAGTCCTGTTGACTACCGCGCGGGGCCTGAGCGCCCGGAGGAGGAGTACGAGTGGGCAGAGAACCAGACGATTTTTGTTAGGGGGTTCAAAATCGCTGTGCGCGAGCCGGTTGCGTTCCTCAAGGAGCAGGTGAAGGTCACATCCATTGAGGCGGCTAAGAGTACTGCTGTGCTTTCGAATAGCTCGTCCATTCCGTATGGAGGCGCGTCGTGGACAAAATCTACCAGCATGACTTTGGGCAGCCGGACGGGTGCCGGTTCCGGTGATCAGGATGTTACCGTGGAGTATTTTCCTGAAATGCTAGATGTACGGCGCACCTGAATGGACGGTACATTTCATGCTAACATCTTATGTCTAGATATACCACCCTTCTGATGTCATCAACGACTATCTACTTGCATCTGTGAGCGTATCCTGTAGCTGCCGAACTTCTCCATATACTTGACATCCGATTATCTTTCAAGGACCCAAATGCCACAGTGGCTGTTACACACGACGAACAATGGATAAACCTCCTAGACCTTGTGCGTCCGGTCTGCTTGTTGCGGGAGGTTGACTTTAATACTGCTCCCAGGATGCAGGAGATACTCCTGACGCCCAAACCATCCTCCTACGGATAAACGAGAAATGCAGCGTGGAATCCCATGATGGTACATCCCAAACACTATCCCCTGTACACAACGCTCATCTGGGTGCAGGCATATTATCTCTCAGACTTCATAACCAAACCTCGACCGCCTCTTCAGGCTCAACAGATATCGCTCTTCCCCACGACATCGGGGTAGGGAATGACTTCACGGGCGAACCACTACAACATACGAACAAAGATCCAACATCTGCGGCCCAATCCCCAATCGCCCCCTCAAACTTAACAGACACCTCCCCCCCTCACGACATTGGAATGTGGAAGGACTTCACCGGCGGGCCTGTGACGGTACAACATAAACGCAACGACGCAGTATCGGCGGATATCTTTGATCCATTTTATCCTCCTGCGCAGCCATCCACCAAGTCGGCGCACCGTATTGTACCCCCGCAGCATCTGCGGGATACGAGGTCGGATATCTTGGGGTACCAGGCTAGGATGGGTCCACCGCGGGTTCGCCATAACTTTAAGGCACTTGCGTCAGCGGCGGGAGAGCCATCGATGAAGGAGCAGGCCAGACGAGCACCGGAAGACGAAAACCGAGCCCAGTTGCGCACAGAACAAGATAAATCGACGAAGTTGTTGGTGCACCTTTTAGTTCCCCAGAACTTTACGCTAACATAAATTTTGCTTGCTTGTTTTTCCAGACCTGGCGCCTGCACCCGCTGCAAAGCCCTCAAGTTCAAATGCGAATTCCCCGCCGAGTCTGAGTACTGTCGACGATGTCTAACTGGGGGGTACGAATGCACCGTGCAACCCCTGAACAAAGGCAAAGGGCGTATTGTTGAAGGAGCAGTACAAGAGAAGCAGGAAGAACATCTGCGCACGAAGCGTAACTTCATGTTGGTGCCTTCCTTTAATTCCCCTAAACCTGGTGCTGATATAAGAGTTGCTTGATTGTTTTGCTAGACGTGGTGCCTGCGCCCGGTGCAAATCGCTGAAGGTGAAATGCGATTTCTTAGCCGACGCTACTTCCTGCCGACGATGTGCGACCCATGGGTACTCTTGCGTCGTGCTCGAGCGAAAGACGAGGGGCGTTGCCACACCGCCCTTGTGCGTTTTTCTTTGCTATACCCCTCCTTCATCAGTACATTGAACCTGCCATTCTGAATAGGAAACGCCAACACTTACTGTCCCAGATCCACGACCAGGCTGCTCAAATCCAAATCCTCCTTGCAAAGCTCGAAGAGACCAGGACGACGTACTCTGGGCACACATCTGCGCTGACCGAACACTCTTATTCCTCCCCGTCTCCCACTGCCTGGTCTCCATCACTGTCCCCACCTCCCGTATCTTACTTCGACCCCGGTCGTGCAGCAAGGATACGTTCTGTCACGCCGAACTGGCGGGGTAGTGAGGATGAGTGGATTGTGAATGCCAGAGAGAGTATGCGGGAATTCGGCAACTTAATGGATCTGCCTGAAGTACCGATAAAGGAGCACCAGATGGAGGGGATCAGCGTTAGTATGGGGACCAGGCATGACACCGCCACTGGGGATTCTGATATCGAGGACGTATATGATACAAGTGGTATAGAGGCTAGCTTAGCTAATCGTAAGTGCCTTGGTTCCATTTCAATACTCTCGCTCTGTCCTCA
The DNA here is from genome assembly GCA_036937195.1 of Nidularia pulvinata. NCBI lineage: Eukaryota > Fungi > Basidiomycota > Agaricomycetes > Agaricales > Nidulariaceae > Nidularia > Nidularia pulvinata. The sequence goes on from JASFDH010000844.1 coordinate 12,271, forward strand.
TCTTTGGCATTCACTAGATCCTGCTCCCATCGCTACGACGTATTCCGTCAATGAGTTGTCGTATCAAGTACCAGACATCCTTGCTCGAGGCATCATAACACCGGCAGAGGCTGAGAAATTATTTCAGATGTAAGTTTACTCCTTTCCTTGCCTCTGCCGCACTAATAGAGTCACAGATATTTTAAGGAAATAAATATTTCTACCTCTCTTCTGGATCCCGTGCTCTACACGTTACCAAGGACATCCTATCGAAGCCCATTCTTGTTCACAGTCAGTGAGTACTGTCTTCTCCGTTTTTGCTCGTAATATTTTTCATTCCACGACTAACTTTCTTTTTTTTCAGTTTGTGCAGTAGCATCGCCCTTCTGGGACGAACGGCCAGAGTTGCCAGCTCTTGCGAGGCAACATGCAGAGCTGGCTGCAGGCAGAGCGCTCATCAGCGGGAACAAAAACGTTGAAATGTGTCAGGCATACCTATTGCTCAGCTTGTATCCTCCCCCCAGAGTGGAGGATTGGCGCGGTGGACAATATCTTAGCTTAGCCGTTACGTGAGTTAAAAATTATCACTGGCTTTATACTTTGCATAATGCTCATTTATCCTATAATAGAACGGCGATGGACCTTAACCTCCACCTCCCTATCAGTAATAAGCCTCATAGTGAGAACCATGCCAGGGAACTGCTCAATCGAACGCGTACATGGCTCAATTGCTTCAATTTGGACCGCTCGATGTCGATTCTATACTGCAAACCGTCGTTCATCACCACTGCTGACTATATTTCCAGTCATTGCCAAGACTGGTGGAGGAGTTCACCGTACAACCTACCGAATTTCGATGTCCACATCTCAGCTCATTCCGCACAATTGAATGCCATGGCACGGTTCATGTCGAGACTTTACAGCAACCCAGAAGAACCACTAGGGCTAAATAAGGTTTGCGATTAGGTTGGCTTTTCCCTTTTATGTGCTGAGCAGTTTTCAGGAGATCGATTTTGAGGCTATAGTAACGGAAGCTGATGAAGAACTTACGGAGCTCTGGGAAAACTGGAACGGTGTTCTATCGGAACAGGATATGTTGGATCCTCAAAACAGCTTTCGAACGGACGTTTTGAAGCTATCGTATCATTGTGCCCGTATTATTGTATTCTCTTACGGCTTTCAACACGCTTCCTGGAAGAATGACGGCATGGACGAAAACCCATTCTTGAAGCGCGTAAGTTTCTGATTTTATTCGACGATTTATCCATGGTTACTGATCTGCTGGGAAGTGTTTGGTAGCAGCCTCTGGCGTCATCCGCGCATTCGTTGACGATATATATCATCCCAACCAAGGTAGACCCAAGTTTTCCTTTATGTAATCCGTACATACTTACCAGATTCCGTAGTGCATTATTGGAAACGCGTACCAGAAACGCAGAATGTATTCATCACCTTTGCGTCTGTGCTCCTGGTAAAGGTAAGCTATCTTGAGCATTTCATTAGGACTATGAACTCAATGCTCCCGCATAGTTATTGCAACCCAAATTCGCTGCCTATATAACTAGAGAGGAGCAAGGCAACATCCGAGCCCTTGTTCAACGAGTTGCAAATGTATTTAGGTCTTCGGAACTCGCAACAGATGATGGTCGCGGCCCCATGCTATACTCGCATTTACTGGAGAATCTGCTTGCGACCCCTACGGCTAGTGCTGAGGCCATACTGTGGCCATCATCGTTCGAGTTATTGGGACTATATGCTTCAATACCTGGTCTTTTCAAAAACGACTCTGCTGACAATGCTTCTCTCTCACAGGTATGTCCTTACGAGTGTTTATTTCTGCATCTCACCCATATTACCACCGCAGACTTCACATGCATATATAAATTCCGATGAAGTACAGACGCTTCAATATATCAAACATATAGGATGCATGTAAAATTCAAATATTCAGACATCGAGAGTGGTTGTTCTAATTTGCGGAGTTCTCTTTCCATCTTCGCTTCTCTCATGGAATTCACTGTATGCATCACTTTATCCAAGGACTTGTGTATCTTGTCGATGTTAAAGATTTTTGATCGCTACGACTGCATTGCTGAAGGGGTCTTCGTCAGTCGTCGAGTGTTTTGAAGTGTCTTGCAAGTTTGACGTTTCTATGCCTTCGCATCCTGTCTTAATATCGCCCACTGCACCATAAAGTTGAGCCTCTCTCTCGGGACTCGACAGATCAAATCACCATCGAACACGAGAGGATGTAACGTTCATCCCCGTTTGATTCGGCGAGCGATTGCAAGAGGGATTGGTAGTCTGCTAGCGCTCGAGAAAAATGAATAATATTGTCATATCCGATGCATGTCTAACTCTAAGTCAATCAAAGCTAGTCCCAGGTCAGGCCCTAGACAGGCATCTAAATCTTCGCTTTGAAAGCTTGAAGTGCAAGCTTTAACGAATCGATATGATAGTGTATCTCATCGACATGGATACCGTATTGTACCTCGTGCCTTTGTGTATGTCGGCGGGCCTTATGGTAGGTGAGAAGAAATGGAAGAAAAATGACAACCAAAGCATCCGACGGTGCCAAGTAGTGTGGTCCTAGTGCCAAGCATGGGCATATATAGGTCGATCATGGTAATTGAAGCCTACTGCTGACCACTGCCAAGAAGTACTCCCTCACTCAGTCGCCGCCAACAACTAGCCGAGCTGATTGAGACCACCAGTGTCAACTACCGAGAGCTATTTATATCTGTGGATAGTTAAGTATTAGCATGCAAACAGGATGACGATATGGATGTAGAAATTATACGGAAGATGTGAGAGATACCGGTTAGAAAGTTTTCTGCGTAAAAATATGAGAGACAGCTCAGCTCAGAACCTGTGTTCAACGGTGTAACAGAAATCATGGAAAGAAACACACCTGAATATGAGATTCCGCTGAAGTAGGTCGTCGGCAAGGGTTCCCGGAAACCACGCTGAGCCCTGGAGGCTGACAGTTACCTTGCCCCGAAATAGTGGCATGCAGTTCACTCCAAGTCGCGATCGAGAAACCCAGAGGCGAAATTGTCGAAGAACAGCTGTTGAACACCTCAGTTAGGAAATAAGACGGTTCCGAGGAGTCCGTTTGCAATACATTGGTCGTATGCCTTCGTTATTTCCTGGTGCTACGCAGGAGCGAGATCGCCGAAGAAGGGGCAGAAGAATCAGACTCTTGCTATGGTATCCGACCTGGGACCTGCTCCAGGGCTGTGGAAGGTTTGACCTCTCGTCTGGCGCAATCAGGATCTAGCAGTATAAAGCTGAGGGGAAAATAGCACGGTCCTTAACTTGACTTGTTCATTCGTTCATTTCTGCTTGGCCAGGTTGCCGTTTCTTCTTCCCGTTCCTATTTCCAAAGCCATCTTATTTATTCGTTCAGTCACTTCATATCCTTCGACGCAACCATGTTTGTCACATTCGCTCATCTTTTCAACTTTATCTTCCTACTTTGTGTGGCTTCCGGTGCAAAATCATCACCAATGGCCAACAGGCGTGCTGCCGAGGCGGAAAGCGAGTATTTAAATTGCCTACTTCTTTTCGAGCTATGCTGACTTGAATTTCAGAAAGGACCGAGTCGGCATCTCTTGATTCCTTTGGTGGATTTTCCTCTCTAGCAAACTTCGATGAATTCTTTGGCCGTGGCAACTTCGACGGTCGTTTAAACACCGAGACGATTATAATCCAACAGGAGCAGGTTGTTTGCCATCGCCAGGATATCAATATTATCCAACAGCAACTGGCTGTTCTCCACGAATTGGCCAAGAGGTGAGCCATGCTCGTAATATGCCGTGGCTACCTGGATTCTGAGACGCTGCAATCTTAGGGTTATCCTGGAGCAAGTCTGTGAAGTGGAAGTTCAGACCATCATCCTGACGCAGCTACAGACTCGATTCCACAACTTCAAGGGTGACTTGCACCGTCAATCTGGCAGGCAGCCTAGCTTCGATAGCAATATTGCACGGCATGCCGCCCACCTGCTGAATAGCGACGGCTCTCTGAATTCCACCAACTTGGGATTCCGCGGAACTGATATAGGGAACAACACTCTCATCGTCGGCGGCTCCAATTGGAACGATACGACCTCTCCGGAATCAGTGAAACTAGCTGAGCAAGCTGCACAAGCCGCGAGAAATGTGACCGCGCCCACACCACCAGCGCCGGTGGCCGCGAAAGTTCCTAGATCATTGGGACGTGGCGTCTTTGAATTCATGTCATGAATGATTTGATATACGGATATAGTTTTATTTCACTATTGTGATGGACTTATATTGGACTTTAGAAGACAAATGGACTTAATTAGTTGACTGTCACTGTATTTACGAGACAGACAAATCAACTTCCCTTCGTGCAGATATATCCACGGAGAGCATTCGCTGTTTTGAAAGGTAAACGATAGTATGCGGCATCGTACGAAGTATTCATCTTTTTTACTGAATATTAACCGAGGGTGTTCATGGATATCTATGATGTGAATTTTGGACTAGTAGAACATGCTGGTGTTATTATACAAGTGATGCATTATACTTCCGGAAATCATGCCTAAGGTATGATCAGAAAACTGGGTGTCTGAGGAGCAGCTCTTCCACATACCAAGTAATTGTAAGATTTACGGTCGTCACAACGTTCGAGATACTCCCTCTGTAGCCAAGAGTCATTAAAAGCATGAAACGGGTCATCTTAGAATTCTTACCTCAATCAACCCCTCAACTCGCTTCTTAATGGCCAGTGGCTCAGGATTAAACCGACTCGCCAGCTGTCGTGTGACCTCGTTAATGAGGTCGTTATGTGTCATATGCTTACGATCTTTCATAATGCGAACGATGCAAGCCTGCAGAAAAATTGCCCATTAAGAGCTTACACAAGAGCGCACTAAAGGAAGGACGAACCTCCATCTGGTGCCTCCGTTCTTCGTCAATGCGATCTCGGGTCTCCTTTCGCTCCGCAGGATTTTCTACCTTCGAAGAAATAGTGCTGATCTTAATCTTCTGCATCGGCGCACTGAAGTCCAGGTTGAAAGAGAAGGAATCATCCAGGTTAACATCACGACCTGGAGGGTGCTTCTTCAGAACTTTGAATTTCGCGCATGCTAATGACTGAAGATGTCGCTTGAGCTCGCTGTCGTCGATAGCGGTGGAGGATTTGATCTCCTGTGAAAACAATCAGACTTGAAATCGACTGGGAACATCACTCTCACCGAATATGTCAAGAATTCGCTTTCAGGAAGATCCTCGAAGAGAAGAAGAATGACGAGCGCGAATGTGGAGACATTTAGATCATGCGTTCGCGTCCTGAATGTTACACGGACATCGGCGTTTCCAAGAGATGGTTGCCATGTTAATCGCCTCCCAGAATGTCTGGAGAGATAGAACTGCTCGAAGGACTTGCATGTCTTCACCAGCTCGGGGGGTATTAGGCACGCAGAAGCTGAATGAGACATCGGCCAGAATGTTGAAGTCATTACGGTGACGTTGAGATCGATATCCGGAGCCTGCAGAAGAGGTAAATAACAGTTGATTGTATGGGCAGTGACCTACCGTAGTTTTCGCCAGATGCGCGCGGTAAGCCTCCATAGTATCTGCCGAAAGTTTCATATCGTGGAACATGCCTTCCAGCTTCTGGGTGAACTGGTAGCCACATTCCACCTTGAGCTTCGCGAGCATGCCGCGCTCCGCGTCGTCCGACACTGAACGACCAAGGAGAAGCCGTTTGGCCAGATGCCCTTTGTAGTAACGCTCGAAGACATCCTTCTCCGTAACGTATCGGAAGACCGTAATAGTCTTGTCCAGGACTGCGTCGACCTCGGTGTCGGTTTTCTGTACGGGCACTGAGAATAAGATATCTGGATGAATTTATGCTACTCACGCCTTTGAGGCCCCTCTTGAGATGGTCGTCGATGAACAACGAGATAAACTCGGGTGATTTCTCGTTGAGATTGACGAAGGATTCGAAAGCCTACGAAACTCTCCGTTAGCAATGATGGTCGCAAGAAATGTAGCGAATCCATACCTCATTAAGACCACTTTCAATATCACGGTCACCCTGAAAGGCATTCTTCCACACCAAGTCGAACTTGTCTTTCAGGTCGAGCACATCCTGCACCCACTTGATGGCAGGTTGAACCCCTGCGACCTGTAGACGAGTTTTTCCTTTCCCTTTCTTCTTCGAAGATTCGGCCTCTTCGTTCTGGTCGCCGTCTACCTCCATGTCGGCGGTCCCTGCTCCAAGTGAGACATCGTTGATATCTTTACCTCGCCGTATGACGGTTTCCTTCAGCGAGCGTTTGAGACACGGTAATCCCATTGGCACCATTATACACAGTCGGTAAAGGCGTGCCAAGTCTGTGACCTTGTCCGTATCAATCATGATGTCTAAACCTGAGTTCTCCAGCGCGATGACCGTAGATAAATGGGGTGTTAATAGATTGTTCTTTAAGATCTGTCGTATTGCCGGGGCAGTCTGACTTGAAAGGTAATGATGTGTCCGAGAGTCTTCAGATTCAAAGCGTGACTCCACCTATGGGCCGTT
>JASFDH010000845.1:0-18795 GCA_036937195.1 Nidularia pulvinata
GGTGATTCTACATGACCTGCAGTCGAATTACCGACCTTGAGGAAATGGATTGCGGAAGCGAGTTAAATTAATTTCATAGATAATCAACGAAGAGGTATCTGCGCACCTTCCAAGTCCAATAGAATGAGTCCTGGAGGGCATCCATACTTGCAAGAGTGAACTCCAGTAGCCCAGCTTTCACCGAGGTGTTCCATAGCGAAGCATCTTGCCAGAAAGAACAATCGCCTCCATAGGTATGGGTTCCGGGGATGCCTTTCAGGAAAAGTCCACAGTCGTTGATACCGTTACTGTATTCCCCAGCAATCGTGACGCCAAATGTGGATCGACTGTAGTAAAATGAAATTTAAAAATGTTTTTTGTATGGAGAAAAACCCCGCACCTTTGGTTAACATTCCCACCCCATGAATTACAAGCTCTGGTGGGCCAGACCCCACCGGCGTCAAGACCTGTTCCAGTAGCCACCGGGTCTGTATCGGGCTGATTTCCAAATGCAAAGTAGGGATGAGTATCCAATGCAAGGCGATCAGCACCTGTTAAGAAATCGCTCCAAGACTCAAGACTTTGGAAGCCATCATGGAAACTCATATAAGGTCCATTGCCCTCGCCAACTCCCGTGATAGTGCGTATCATGTTGTACGCCTGTAAGATATCGAGTTCAGTTAGCTATCCAAGTAGAAAAACAAAGACCAGTCACCTCAACATAGCTACGCCTAAATCAGCGATTGGAAATAAGCGAGGAGGATTTATGACTCACAAACTCCGTAATGGGTCCCTTCCAATGGTCGTATAAAGTGCCTCATTCACGATACCAAATATAAGAACGATATCTTTGTACTGAGGCTGCGAAAAGAACTCGGTGATGATCCGAATGTAGTTTAGCGAGCGCTGAGCATTCGCATATCCCATTACGCCGTTCAGCCAGTCAACCTGGCCAAGCTTTCCAGAGTGATTGTACCCTAAAGCAAGTAAGTGAATGAATGAGCTCATTTAAGAGTCTATTTCGTACCATTCTGTGAACCAGGTATGGTATGCAGATCGATCTTCACTCTAATACCGTACTTCCTGCACCAACCGAGCAGGCGTAAAATATACCTGTAACAAGTATGAGAGAAATTATCGAGTTTGAAAGGGTAGGTTACTCACTTCCAGCTCGTTTTGGCGAGGAAAGGCTCACCTGGCCAAGTTTCAATGGCCCAAAATGGGATAGGTAATCTAATCCAGTTCAGGCCAGCACCGGCGATCTCCGCAATATCTTGTTCCGTCTGTGTGGACATTAGAAACGTTACCCCTAGTAAGGCCGATGTAAACTTACGATAAACGTGTTATAGTGATCTTCTAGTTGGTTCAGTCCACCATTCGCAGTATCAGCTGCCATGAGAGTACTGAGGCTCCACTCATCATTGGCTGCAGGATACTTTTGGAATAAAGCTGGAGAAATGAAAGGCTCGAGAACGAACAGCCCGCCAATGTTCACACTATAATAAGGTCATGAGTAAATACGATCAACCCGGTATCAGTAGGTGACGATGCCGTAACGTACCCCCAGATTCGATCCTTTCCATACGTCCAACTCTGATTGAGGGGAGGAGTCCATGAATTCGGTTGAGCACCGTTGTTGAAAGGATCATTGGGATCGGAAACCCCTGTAATCAGAGGGGGATCGTTAGTGGAAATTCCAAGGACAGGAGTTGGTGAAACGACTAGAAGAGGAGGGAAGCAATTCTGACGGAAATTATAAATAGAACATCATCAGGGTAATTGGCGTGCTGGGGTAACCTTGGTGGGCACGCCGTAACGTGCGCATGGTGCGACATCCCATGAACAAAAACTTTTCCCATACGCCACGTACGCCAGAAGGAAGAAAAATACACGAAACCAAGAGCACTCACAAAAGCCACCAAACTTATTGCTATACGTGAACTGAGAGCCATCATCCGTCGTGATAATTGAGCCATCGCCACCCGTGATTGCAACCGTAGGAGCTTGGTTGCCCGTTGCCTCTGGAGTATCTGCGCTTTGAGAGCTGGTAGCGCTGCTTGATCCAGAATGATCCCCACTGGATACTGTCGTCCGAGTTTTAGGTTTAATGATAGTGAAATAGACAGGAAGGATGACGGCGAGGACAATGACGACAAGAGCTGCCAGGCCAATTGCGATCAATACCAAAGGACGTCGTCGTTTGGGCTGGGCAGTCGCAGGCGGAGGAACGGAACGATCTTCTGCGAATAAAGTGTGATCCTGTTTTTCACCAGGTAGGAGAAGGGGATCCTGGTTCGATGGAGTGGATGGCGAGTGCGAGCGGGGTGTTACAGTGGCATCCGAAGCTAGGAATGTGGTCGTGAGTGCTACATCTCGGCGAAAAGACGCTGTGTCGTTATCAGGCAAAGGAGTGTGGGACGCGACAAGGAGGCTACTGTCAGCTCCAGAAACCGAGGAATATGGGCGGTCAGCCATGAGTGGCGGCTCGGACGGAGGAGGATGGTCGTGGAGGGCGGACAACAACCTAAGGTCTGCGTCGAGGTGGTGGTTAAATAAGCCGAGGAACCAGAACAAACGAGTTTCGCAGCCTCTCGGCGAGTGGACGGCAAAAGCTTGACGGGCACATGACCAAAACTTTGTGTGTGATGGCTACGGCTTCGTCGGATTGCCATCGGCCCTTGCTGATGTCAGCACTAAGCGGCCAGAATGACCCGAGCCTATTACGATCGCGATGAAACATTGGTACGTTGGCACCGAAAGCGGGAGCGAGAGCCCCCTCGGCGAGATACCTCCTGTGTTCATCCAGGCTCTGAGGAGTCCTCAGTCAAGATAAGTCTCCAGAGCACTGTTTTGCGGCTGGTAGAATCTCTTCAAGCAAGCATCTTGCTGCTAAATTGCCAGTTACGCATAGGGTCTGTTATAATTTCCAATTGAGAAATACTTCACATCGATTTCCCCTTCATCGTCCATGCATTTAGGAGCTATCTTATAGAACAAGTAGACAAGCTTCCACTCGTCCTCCTGTCGTATAGACGCTCCGAACTGCAGCAGAGGGGTGGCGGGATTCAATACGTCCAATGTAACGACTATAACAGTCAGAGAGGGGTAAAAAAGGGCGAATAGGAAGCGATATTATTCGAACACCAAGGCTTGTCAAATAATCGGCCGTCCATGCTGTCCATCGCAATCCCTGTATCTCTGTAAGCTTCACGCTCGGCTAAGAACAGAGTTCAGGTTTATCTTGCCTAGTGGAGCTAGCCTCATTGTTGTCACGACTAGCAACGGGGCCAGCATTGGTATTGCATCAAGTCGTCAGTATCCTGCCAACACAAATACCATGTAGAATAATCTGGACGGTCATTAAAAAGACGCTAAAGATGTTATACTATCATGGTACTCACCGTTCAAGGAGAGCTATCGCAGATTCTCTTACTCTAGTACGCATGCCAAAGTAAGCTTTGCGACTACTTTTAAATTCAAATGAAACGATGCCACTCACGATATGGTGCGAGTTACAACATGTAGGACCTCCTAGATTAAATAAACTTATTTTGAGGGACATAGTTTCACTCCGCAGTCCATATCGACACCATCGAGGAGCGGGGAAGATTGTAATGAGGAGATGCGAAAAGGAGGCCGAATTCAGCTCCTTATCGATCCCATGGAAGGGATTGATCAAATTGGCGTCGGTATACAGTTGAATAGGAATTGATACTGTCTTTGTGAGAAGAACGCAATCAGAAGTGGGGAAAGAATGGAAAGCTAAAACACTTGAGGGGAATAAGCACGAGCACCCCCCAGGTCCCGACAGGCAAGTACTGGCGCTGAAAAAAGCTGAGGAGAAAATCAGACCACAAATAGGAGAAGACCGCAAAGCCCCATTTCGTAGACTTGTCAGATCCTTCCGATGATAGAAAACAAAGTAACATCTGTAGTTGGAAGCTCACGACAATGGCTCCCAAAGATCTGTTGTTCGCCCCTAGCCAGAAATTTTGGTAACAAAATTTGAGTGATGTAAACAACAGGTTTATAAGAGCTACATCACCAGAACTACAAATATTGCATGCAGGGCTGTAAAACGCTGGAGAATAATAATTCAATCACTTGCTGGAGATTAGTACCGCCACATGATTCGTAAAAATTGGCATCTGAGTCCAGATATTTACCTTTCGTCGTGTCTCTCGAACCTCTGGGCGCCGTCTCATAATCTGAGATTCGTAGGCATGCACACCAATTCTCAGGGCTTGCTCCGAAGAACAAAAAGATCGTGTAACCATCTTCTCAGAAGATCTGGCACGTCGGTTATACATAGCACTAGAACGGCATAAAATCTGTGAGAAGATAACTATGGACGACGGACGTACACACAATACATCAAAATGCAAACGATTACTCACAATATATTTATGAAGAAGCCATCCTCTGGGTAGCTTAGTTCCATCTGACGCATTTGAGAGATTCATTCTATTGCAGGGCACCGATCAGGAAGTGATTTCGACGGATTCAGAAAGGTGTCTCGTAAGGATAGCTCTCGGGTTCCTGCGTGTTCTGCTAAGAGGGTAGCATCCACAGTCGCACGGAGACCGAGTGGAATTGCGAACCTATGCGTCCTCCGTGTGATGTTCTGCCGTATGACAGGATGGCATCACGAGGGGAGGATTTTGGGAGACAGCCTCAGACAGGTGCCCGCATTGCAGGTAACGGCGGTCGATAAAACCCAGTGAGATCCATACACCCATCTTAACGTGGGATACTCCGAACTCCTTCGTATTCGGTGAAGGTAAAGGCTCGAAGGCGCTAGACTGAGAATAGATGCCCAAATTTATGTCCAATACGTCATTTTGGGCTGTACTTAAAACTGAATTCCGATGCAAACGACTCGAAAGAGACGCGCTAGCGCATCGCGAATGGATACAGAAAGAGCAGCACAGTTTTCCGCGAATTCGGATTTCTTGATCATCGGGATTTGCAGCAGAAAGACGCCGATGAGCTAAATGTGTACGCGCGGCGGAGGTGAAAGGCGGCAATGCCAAACAGGTTGTCAAAACATCGCCGAGCGGCTGTGCTGTCAACGCACATTGTTTGGCAATGTTGGGAAGTTTAAACAAATGCAATGTCGCTTATTCAACAGTTCGATTGGCACTCCGGAGTCCAGGTCTTTGGCATTTCTGATTCTCTCTCGACGCAAGTGCCCTTGATAGATGTGACTCACTTATCGAAGATGCTATCAAAATTTTAGAAGACTTATGTACGTGAATTACCGTTGAACAGGTTGATCCACCGTCCACGAGGATCGCGCACCTATTTCTGGAAGATAGATAAATTTCCTTCCGAATAAGTGCTCCCATGTAGGCTGAGAATCTAGTCCTCTAATGCCTTATGGTTATATTGACAGATGACGTGTAAATGGAATTAGATGAGTCCTCATTTAAAGCGGTCATATGTCAATCCGCTGCTTCGGACAGTGAGTAAACCTGAGTACCGAACACCCCACCAAGTAAAATTTAGTTGAATATCGTGAATTTACCTAAGTTGAAGGGCACTTGCCTTATATTAACTCGTTCATAGCATTGTATAACGAGTTGCGGAAAAATTCTGACTTTGTGGAGGACGTTAGCCTATTCCTCATAATTTATTGTTCATTCGTGAAAAAAATATTATGATTGATCCTCAACAACAATACAAGTTTATCCGGCATTGCTACCACCTTATAACGGAATGCAGCACAATGACGCAAAGATAGTAATATTCGCAGAAAGTACCGAAGACATCATTCCACTGTAATTTTAAAATATGCCCAGGCATACCAAAGCTCGCTGTTCACAGTGGCCACGTGACGGTGAATTTTAATTTCAGGTAAAACATGCAACAAAACTTCATGGAAGGACACTCAACAGTGAAGCATGACAGAAGAAACAGTGAACAGCTTTCTCTTCTACAGGTTTCGTTAACGCAACCTCAGCTTGAACATGAATAGCACAGCGAGCACAAGTTCAGCGGGGGTCGGAGAACGCGTATGAAACGCGAAGTGCTCCGGCAATCACATTCTGCCTCGCCACGCTTTTGTAAATTGTGGGGTCATGGCTATCCGAGGAGCGCGGGGATAAGTGGTTAGCCCCTAGCCCAAGCGCTGAATCTGGAAGCGCTGGCCGCTGGCGTCACTGATAATCGATCATCTGGCGCTAAATTAATAAGTATGTCTGCACAAAGATAACGGACGACATGAATAGCTGGGGCTGTGATCATGACGGACGATGATATATCCCGAAGTTCGTCGTGGAAAATCCTACGGCTCTCACGTTCTCGCGGGTGTATTATGCATGTGAGCAAATGTGAATCTCCTTGAATCAAGCTGATCTCCGGGAGTCCATCATGGACAGAAAGAGTCATGCGGCGCAATGCTTCTTGATTTAACGATTGGATCTAGGTATTTAGCAGTGCTCAATCGGTGGACCTGAGGCGCTTACTTACATGATTTAATTTAAAATGCGATACACTCCTTCAACCGCGCTCAGCGGATTGATAGTAAACATACAACACAAAGTGCTACTGGTATAGCTATGATCACAATGTGATCATCGGGTTGATAGCGTTAATGCGATCGAGAACACGGGACTAGTAAGCTATTGAAGAGTCCAGATAGTATCATTGACTCTAAGGAACACAGTTAAACGCCTGAGATCATGGTGGGCGCTGCATGCAAATGTGTTGTATACATATACCGACATTCGTGGCCACCGTGGAGGTCGGAAAGTTGCAGTTCAATTTGTCGAGCTGTACATACTGGCGACAAGCTCATAGAGAGATTGAAAAATAGAATCGGATAGATTATCTCACAGCGGCATTGTTGGCGCTCTTCCGACAAGCGCTGGCCGTCTTTAACTAATAGGAAATTGCTAAGAGATGACATTTACTCTCACTGTTGGCAGTGAGCAAACAATTATATTTGTGACATGCATGCTTGTAAGAGTATTATGGGAGAGACTACAGCAATGGATTTGTCCAGTGCCTGTATAATATCGTACGCGAGAGCTCGTCGCAAATCATCATACGGTTCTACACTCTAGAGATTCCAATTTGACAGCACCTTCTAATACTGATATGTAAAAAGTACACAGTAGATTCCAAAAGCTGCTTCTGGAAAGCATGCTGTGGAATACAAAATTTTCATGATAGGATAATTAGCCATCGTCCGATCAGAATGAAGCGAACGTTGCATGGATATTCGAGAAGTCGAAGAAATCTACTACGGCGTTGCTGATAGTTGGTGTTACTTAGCTGTCAAATTCAACAGGTTGCCATCAGGGATTCAGATAAAATAAATTTTCATCAGCAAGTTCCCAACCAATGTTCCCTTTTCAATGAGACCACCGAGGCTCCATGGAAGTTTGTAAATGAGATAAAAATTGATATACGCTCAGGGGGGTATCACTTTGTTAGCGAAATTGATATATACTATCAGACAACACTATCTATCCACGCCATGGAATAGCTCCTAAAGAAAAAACAGGAAATGGCAAAGTATGCAATTTTTGCATGAGCTTTCAAGTGCTTCATAGGATTTTATCAAGTTATAGTGATTCAGAGCTCTCCATCTACATCACCTTTACGCAAAAAAATTTGTCGTCTCACATGAAGGCGAAACTACTATTGACGCCATTCAGCACAGAAATTCATGAAACTTGTCCACTAATTATCCATCTCGATCTAACGGTTTCTCGGCGATATACATCACTTCTCAATATGGCTTGAATTTAAAGATAAAAGCGGAAGAGATGAAAACCTGTACTCTCCTCCCTTAGCTTAGTGTTAAGTTTCAAAAATATATTTCATGAATTAAAGCTTTCAATAAACAAAATAGCTCCTAGGCGGATGGAATCGCAATCTTCAAAGCATTTTCGAACTTTGAATAGGCGCATCATAGAAATCCCTTTGCCGTGCTTTGGGATAATTGAAATATTTTGTGAATTATGAATAAGGGATGAAGCAAAGCATTACTAAAATGGAGGTATGAGCCTATGGAATTAGCATTTCAACGTCCTTCTGGAGTCATTCAGCTTAGAGTCACAGTGTACTATGAGGAAATACATTTCTAAGCGACATAATAATATGATAGGCCCACTTCTGCATATAACGGGAGCTTGAGCGACTAAGAGCTTGTTATGAAATATCTCTAATCGTGAAGTTTACCTTACTCAAAAAGCGAATACCAGATTGCAATATTATTCAATAAGCGCGATTTCATTGAACTAGCAGCAAAGGGATGCCCCGCACCCAACCGTTACAGATTACATCAGTACCATTCCACCCCGAGTGCTATGATGACATGAGAATTGTGGCTGCCAGTGCACTAGGCTGAAACCAACAACAGGAGTCCCTGGAAAGTCTTAACTCTTTAATTGCGTTTCTTGATACTTATGTGATCTTATTATTTATTATATCTTATATACGTAGTAATTGGCTGCTCAAAATATTGCAGCCATACCATAATCGATAATTTTTTTTTAACATTCGGTAGGTAGGTGGAAAATTATCACGGATATGGACATGAAGTGTCAGCACCCCAAAATTTGCGGTGACGTCAAAGTCGCTGGTCACTACAGTAAAGAGTCGCTTCATCCCTGTCAAGGATATTTTCTTTTTCGTCAATCATAGATTTCAGTACCCCCCCTTCTGTTGCCAATAATGCATTCGGGCAGTCAAATTCGGCCTTCAAATCAAGAATTATTAGCAGGGGTATTGCGGGTTGCGGAGTGCCAGTTTAAAATAAACCTACAAGATATCCATTGTCAAGGACCAACTAGAAAAGGATCATGTCGGGTCAACGATATGCCGAATAGATCGTCACAAAATTCTTACCACTTTATCAACCTCCAATATAGTATTGAGATGTTCGGTCAGGATAATGACGCTCACATCGGATCCCATGTTGTTGCCCAGAATTCTTTGTAGTATTGATACTGAGTTGTCATTGCAGCCTGAAAAATATTTATCTAAAAGCATATGCAGCCCGCCATTAAATGAACATACCAAAAGCAGGTATAACTGCTTATTCTTTAATCAGGAGATTTCACTCATGCAATTAATGTGAATAAGCTGCGTACCTTCTTCCACTATTATTAATTTACTTTGTCGAATGATGGCTCGAGCCAAAGCAATAGTCTGCAGATAATTAATCGAAATATTTCCGTCCGATGAAACATTACTATCAAGAGTAAGGTTTTGCTCGCTTTCTCTCAGAAGCGAAACTAGACCGGCATCCCGCAATGCATTGTTCAAAATAGAATCCTCGTACTCCTCGAAAGGGTCCAAGTTTCTTCTCAAAGTTCCTAATACGAAGTATTAGGACGTCAAAGCCAATACAAGTGCTCGTGCTTACCGTCAAGAAGTTCAGGCTGGAAAATAATGTTAATTTAGTTTAATGCAGTGTTCAATTAGATCAGCTTACCTCCCGAGGAATGAACGTGACTGCAGATCTCAATGTCTCCAGCTTTATTTCACTAATAAGAAACCCATCATACCAGACGTTACCCTCCGTCACAATGCTACGCAGAAGTGCATGAGGTAATAAGCTCTGAAATGATTTGAGCAGATACTTAGAATGGCAGATTGATGGTGGGTATCGATGTATTATTTACCTTTCCATTTCCCCTTCTTTCCACTGAGACATGTTCGATTTTTTGAGGAAAAGGCAACTGAAATGAATTGGCATTACTCACCGACAGCTATCCTTTCTCCGGATTGAATATGAAAGGAAATATCACTCAGCGCCGTCGGACCACTCTAATACAAATCATGGCAGAAGTTAGGCACTGGATTAGTTATGTGTACAATCTAGAGACTTACCGCATGATACCGAGCAGATAGCTTCTCGACTTGAAGATTGCCAGTAGTGGGCCATGTCTCCGGAGAAATCCCAGTATCAAGATTCACTGTCTCACAGGCTATATCGGAGTATTCTTGTATTCTTTGCAGACTAAAGCGAAATAAGGAGGGACATCCCTTCCGAGAGTTTCCAAAAACAAACCTGGTTATTTGTGCCTCAAGAACTCTGCAAGTCAGAGCGAGCTGTGGCATAATGTCGCTGGAATTGATCATCGTCAACAAGAATCCTATATTCGAAGGATTCGTTGATTGTCGATAGAGAAGGTAAGCCGCAATAGCCGCTGAGATTAAGGAACCCAGTAGGTCGAGCCTTATGCCCATCCATCTATCGAGATCCAAAATAACCCTCGCCTGTGTAGTGGTAGCATCCGTCCGCCTGATCAATTCAGATTTGGCTATCTGTTGTAAACCAAAGGCTCGGATAGAAGCTAGTATAATTCAATCAGAACAAAAGAGAGTTTTCTGTCAAATAATCAAACTTACGAAGCCCAGACTGAGATGATTTAAAATGTGCCAATCCATTAGAGCTCAAGACCCTAAGACATATTAACAACATCGTATTGTGAGTTCGCGAATATGGAGCTTGCTTACTGACCTCATTTGCTTTATGATAAATGCCTCTCTCCTGAGATATGTAGAGCTTGTGTAGAAGCCCAATGCAGCTGCCGCTATTCCTGGACCAAGGAGAATGGGGATAAACAATATAATGGTGAAGAATCTTGTGAGTGCCACAATTGCCGATACGGCAATGTTCAAGATCGTAGACGGGACTCTATTATCAACAGCTGCAATATCTTCCGTAGTTCGGGAAATGATTTGAAAATTAGGCGTATTATCAAACCTCCTATTTGTATAAAGTAAAAATGTGGATAATGTCGTATGACATGATGCCCACCGAATAGTGAGGCGCAATAGCGACCCCAGTAACTCTTTATGAGTGGCTCTTGATAATCTCAAAGATCCATGCATATAAGGCCAATAGTAGATGAGAAACGCGATGCCAGAAACGACCGAGATCGCTGTATACATTGCCAAGTAACTGGATAAGTTAATGGCATTAGGAATTCCAGAACACAATAAGATTAGATATATGACGAACTCACCGCATGACTTGATACTTTGTAAGAGAGGAGCTTTCATACTGAGATACCCAATGACCGAGATACCAGAGTCTAAAAGTTGAAATCAAGCGGGAAATAATGACACCTATCAACACAACACTGAAGTATACGGCACGATGATTACCCCCAAGATGGGAGAGGCACAATTTTACAGCTTGCAGGGGGGTGATGTGGTGTCGCATTTCATTTTCCGCATTGACAGCATGAATATCCTTCGGTTGGCGATCTTTAGGAGAAATACTGTTTAAATCTTTCTTCGCATACTCATTTTCGATTTTCCGGCTATCCTGACTAGAGCTATATTTCGAAGGGGTCAAGATATCGAAATATTGGCCGCTTATTATGCCATCCAAGTTGATTGATACTACGAAGCCTGCAATGGCTCTCGCAAGCGCAGCATCCCGTGTCTAAGGAAGTGCACCACCATAAGTGAGAAATTCTCTATAAAGGACTGTAAGGACAGCTCACCGTGATTAGAGTAGTCCTTCCGTGAATTAGTTCTCCTTTGAAACATTCATTGATGATGTGTTTGCAGCTGCCAAAAATAAGATGGAAGTGTGATATAAAAAAAGGGACAAAAAGACTCACGTATGAGTATCGATCTTATCGAGCACATCGTCAATCAGCAGTATTTTCGCGGAGGAATACAGCGCTCGAGCAAGTGCAACACGGGCCTGGCATTATCACTTTAGTTTTGGCTAGCACTTTTATGTACTAAATACCTTATGGTCACCACTTCGCGAATTAATGATAGCAAATATTAATAATGGCAAAATAAAATAAAATTGCAAGATAACTAACCTAAGCAAGACACCGCTTTCGCCTACTTCGACCTGATCACGCATTTCAAAAATATCAAAAATTTCTTGTAAGGCGCATTGCTTAACAACTATTATAAACCCTAGTTAAGTGTTTCAGACCACGATAGAATGGCCAGGCACATCACCTTTATTGTACCGGTTTTCATCGAACGCAGAGCCTAAAAGGATGTTACCGCGAATAGTATCGTTTTGGATCCAAGGCTCTTGCGAAACATACGCAATGCCGGTACTACGAGGTAAGTTGAACCAAGAATTACGATCGGATGGTACAGCATGCATTTCCCCTTGGATGTTGCTCACTTGATTAGTTATTTATATATAGAAACGAATGCGACGAACCCAGAAGAGCCATTAAGAGGGATGTCTTTCCACAACCACTATGCAAAATGCTTGAGCAGTGCTAGCTGCGTAATAAACAGCACGATGGCTTACCTAGGGCCCTTTATAACATTAATACAATCTTTCTTGAAGCAAAGTTCATCCTTGATGTGCAGTTGAAATGGGTATAACGTAGAATTGTCCTTGGCACAATCACTATGCCAATTGAAATCGATGCATTTGAATCCAATCGTGTCTTCATCCTGATTATGATGGTCATCAACAGTAGCATCTTCTACATTCTTAGAGAATGAATCTAGCAATTCCGCATTTTCAAGGATATCGTTGATTAAACACAGCGGTATTTTTCCTAATAGCTCGTTATAATGGATGTTAACGGCATGATAAACCCACCGGCAGACAAACCTTGGAATGCCGCAACGAGTTCTGTGCCTAAGTTGTAAATTCGCGGCTCTAGGATGTAGAAAACAAGCATGCTGGAGAAAACGCTGGCAGCTATTAAATAGCGCTTTAATTAAAGTAAGAAATCAAGCAAGGCGGGCTAAATTACCATTCAGGTCTTGTTTCATTCCCACTGTATACATAAAAAGTGTTGCCGATATGGCGGCAGTTGAAATAAAATGGCTGCAGAAGCGATAAGCAACACCTATTATATGTGTGTAAGTCAATCGTTACCTCCAAGCAATGCGACAAGCCATCCAAATCTGCATTTGTGAGTCATTTGTAGCATTTTGGAATCTTATGGTAGAAATACCATTTGATGCCGAACTTCGGTGAGCTCCTCCTCCCTCTTAACCGTAAGTCTTTCACCTGTTTTCCTTTCCCAGCCAAATAGCTTGATCATCCGGACATGTTTCACCACTACAAAAAGAGAGCTATGAGAAACAAAAATAAAGGCATAAGCTAAAATACAGCTGTACATACTCTCTGTGACCATTTGAATGCGAGAATTGCGCTTGATGTAATATGAGTGAGACTCTGCGACTATATATTTAATACAGCTTGGATTTTCCTCACCACTGATAACACCTCCTTTTCAACACTGTTCGTTTTTTTGACTATACGAGCAGAAATGTTGAGTAGAATGCCCAAGACATACATTCCACCTATTACGCTGTTAATTTTAGAGCCGTTAAGGTTGGCACTAATGGATATCTAGAAGCGGTCGCACCTCATTCCGAGAACTTGCCCAAGAAATACTACACTGAGCATGATCACAACGGAAGCTTGTGGAACTGGTTACCATATCAATGCGATACTCAAATATGGTGGTCTTTATTACGCACGAATCAAAAGAGAATGTGTTGACCTAATAATACCATTGATCTGTATGTTTATCTTGTTGACCGGATCGTCTGGTTCACTAGTATCTGCATTGTCGATAGACTGAGAGCCCGAACTACCATTAGCAGAGGAGCCCTCAGGGTTGGTAAAGTGGTACTTTAATGACGGGTGATGCTTTAGCGCAAGAGATGCGTAGAGAATGCTCGAGAACGAGCTGTCGGAGAACACCCTCCAGAGATAAGCAAGTCCTCGAGACAAGTGCCCTGTACCAATGCATGGAAACGCTGGAGAGCACTTGACCCATGAAGAGACAAACGACCCAAAACCATGGTCGAACAACTGCTTCTTTACCGTTTGTTTCCAGGTACCTATGAACGCAAGAATGAACGCGCGAATCGGGCCGGAGAATAACGAAGACATACTCCAAGATTTTATAAATCGAAGTGGGACACACGAACAGCGCAAATCCATGGATTGTACCAAGGGCAATAATCAACACAAGTTCCCATCCTAAAATAGCAATCATAAATGGAGGTTAGAACAGATTTGTTGAGCATGATTTACGATAAAAGTAGAGCAATCCGAATGCTATGTGGCCCTTCCTTGCCCTGCGGAATGGATCTAGGTACTACGCATATACAGGTATTGTGTGAGTACTTAACGTTCTCTTATATATATATATTTAGACATCTCATACCTGCAAGGCATGCTCGATAACTTTTTTATAACCGTAATCTGGCAATGGTAGCATCCCTTCATGGAGCTCATTCAGATCTGGTGACTTGAAGATTTGATCTACGAAGGAAAATGTCAACAGGGAGAAGGTGCTCGCGGCTTGTTCTGGGTCCGGGAGCTTCGCAATGTTCTGCCAATCATAAGCATAGTGGGAGTTGCGTTTGTAACGGTCGCTTACTTTGTCTTTAATTGGTACGAATCGCCTTGAAACGAAAAGGGGAACGAGAACAGCAACGGAATACAGGACGAAGATTTCTATCCAAATAACCCAACCATCACAGATGTCAAGGGGCGTCTGAGAATAGGTCACCAAGGGCCATAGATCCCGGTAAGTGTACGTCGCCAAAGTCAAGAGTAAGAGGCAAATCGTATGTCGTGTTGCGACTAGGCTCCAGGTGGACGAAGTCAGCGATATGCAAGCAAGAGCAGAGGCATAAAGCTTTTATGGTGACGAAGTGAGCGGTCAACGAATTCAATAAATAGAAGGGCAATACACTCACATAAGCCGTGCACATCGGGAGAACGCTGGATTCAGGTTTGTTAAAGCTGTTGATACGGCCCGAAATAGTACGTAGACCTAGCAGGACGATACATCCAGCCAATCGCGCCACCATGAAATGAAAAATCGTCTTGCCGCCATGATACGTAGAGTATTCTTCCATCATCATCGAAAAGCGCCCGTGGGCGTCTTTGTCTGTGCGCGGTATTTGCATTTCGGGTTGAAGAGGTGCATAGTCTTCTTCCACGTCCAAGAGCATGAATCGACGGAAGAGGACATGAAGGAGCAGGATGCAGATCGAAATTCCTGATGCGTACAGGGGAAACAATGCTGTGTTATTGTGGAAACTGCTGTAGTCTCTCATTAATCGTGCGCCTATACTCGCTTGAAGAAACTGACCTATCGCCGCCAAAAAGGGGAGGAGCGAGAGGAGCCATAGTTGACGTGATATCTACCTGCGGTTCCTCAGTCATTCCGAGGCAAAAGCGCTGGGTTTTTTATGCAGTGGATCAGTGGAGGGCAAGAGATGGGGGATAATTGGAAAATAACTTAATGTGCCCAAGATAGACTGCTATATATAAGTAGAATTACAAACTACCATGAGACTGGATGATTTCCCGCGAAAGTCTGGCACGGTCTGGCGCCAATAGATCTCTCCGGACCTCAATTGAACTGCACCGTATAGACCTGTCATCTAGAATGCTAAAAGCCTATGCACATTTGTCAGGCGCGTCATATGGTTTGGCTATGAATAGAACTAACCTGCAGCCATGATTGTTATCTTGACAGAACTTGAGAAAGCGCTTATTGAATGCTTGAAATACATGCACTGCGTAAGAGAGAAAATATAGCGTCAAGAGATTATTATCAGTTCTTCACAGCGTAGTTCTAGTTATTATTGAGCGACATTTCCAGAGTTCTAGAGCGATGATGAACCCCTCCTACTGGAAGATAACATAGAGACTCAGACTGAGAAAGACTGAGAGACTTACCCCATCTAGAATCTTTGAATATATATTAGCGAGCGTTAATTTCCACCGCGTAGGTTTTTTTAGAATCCATATGGAAGACACGATGCGAGGACTATGGAAAGCGCGTATAAAAGTGAAATCCGAACACGCAAGCGCTGTAAATACGGAGCAAGGCCGCGGAGCAGACCGTGATCTAGCTCGCACAAAGTACTCTCCGGAATGCAACATAGTAGAGAAGAAAAATGTACAAGCTAGAATACCGAGGGGAAAGCAGTGGATGGCACAATGATTTAAATCAGGTCGTTCCCATGGCATAGCACATGTGTCACACACGTGACTGTCGTTTATTTATTTATTTCTGTATTTATATCCCGCAACAAGTATGCTATCTACTGAGACGCGGTGACGTGACTGTCGTGTCCTAGTGTCAGATTCGAAACGAGCATTGGCAAAGGCAGGAGGTTACCCTGCTGCGAACTAAGGCAGCGAAGTGACAATTCAGACAAATTCCCGCACTAATCGAGCGTGTAAATTTATATTTAATCAGCACGAATGAAGGTGGGTTTGGGGGGAAGGCGTATACTTTGAAAGGATAGGGTAGTACAAGGCAGCAAATGTTCGAATAGAATTACGAAGAGGAAGTAATATGCGTAATACATGACAAACGAGGGAAATCAAAACGCAGCATTTTGGAACACGAAGGTGAGGAGAAGTAAAGACAGCAGACGAAAAACAGAAAGAAGAAAAGCAACGTACAGAAATTAGAAGTGTTTTCATAATTGCTCCTACCACACCATGAAATGAATCAGAATCAGCATCTCTCTTGAGCGAGAACGAAATATCAAGTACCTTGATCGTAATACGGATTCAGCCTCGCACTGGTGAACGACGACAACGACGACAAGGGCAATATACATATACATATATACAGTACAGTACGCACTAGCTCAGGGATAGAGATAACGAAGGACTGGTAGCAAAGCACTAGAGAATGAGGGACCATGAGTTGAGAGCAAAGAGTGCATAGGGGAATTTGGGAACGTACGAGAAAACTAACGCAGTCAGTCTATCCATCCCCAGACATACAACTACTACAACTCCCAAGCAACCCCACAAGTTCCAACCCCATACATACTAACCTCCCCCGCCTCCCATAACTAAACGTCCAGCAAGATATATAAAAAAAGCTCAGATCCGACACCACAACCAACCAACCGCGAACCCTCAGCCCACCATTCAGTACTCCACCGCATCGTCGTCGTCTATCTGCGAAGACGACACCGGCACCGGCACCGGTGCAGGCGCAGGTGTCGGCGCCTTTTCTATCTCCTTTTCCTTTTCCTTCTCCTTCATATTTTCAGCCGCTGGCGGCGCAGGCGCGTCTTTCGCCACTGACTCGGGCTTACGCGGTGGGGGCTCGTCGACGTCCATATCCCCCTGCGGCGGTGGGGCGGGCTTCTCCTCCAGCCTTTCTTTCCGTTTGGCCTCTCCTTCCGTGCTCTTCTCTATTTCCTTACCCTTCCCTTCCTCCTTCGCCTTCCTCGATTCCTCCGAATCCATATCCACGTCCCCCTCGCCGTCACCGCCCTCGCCAGGGGCACCCCTGCGCGCGTCCGCCTCCGCGGCCTTCACGCGCAGCTGCTGGATCTCCTCGATCCCCGTGGTGCGCTCGGTGCGGAAGAGGGTCCATTCTTTTTCAACGGCTTCTTCGATCTGGTAGGAGGAGGGGGTTAGCAGGGGTTCCGAAGAGGTACAGAATGGATGAAGGAGAAGGAGAAATAGACGAGAATAGAAGGTGGATGGTAGGATAGAATGGAATGCAAAAAAATAAAAGTAGATGGATAAAAGAATGGAAAGTGAAAGAGATAGATTATGTATATAAATGGGGCTTGGCAATGGAATAGAATAAGAATACAAAAACGTAGGCGAAAGATGCACAACAGCGCAGAAAGACAGGGCCTCAAATAGAGAGAAAGGAGCAGCAGAATAAAGCACGCAGTAGAAAGAAAAGAGCATGAAGCTGGAAGGCAGTGCAATTTCACATAAAACAACAGCGAATGAGAACGAGCTCGAAAACGCAGCAAATGGCGCAAGTAGAGCAGAATGCAGGAACGAAGAGCACGACTCACCTCGGCCTTCCGTGTTTTCAAGAACGCCTCCTGCCCACGCGTCAGTACCGCGGGGAGGTAATACAGTGGCGGGGGGTGTGTGCGTGGGACCGGGGCCAGCGGGTTCTTGCTCTTCTTGCCTTCTTCATCGTCATCCATGTTCGCGGATAGTGGGGAGGAGGGGATAGAATCCGAGGTGAGCAGGAAGTGCGCGAGGAGGGGGAGGCGCGTGCGCCGGAGCTTGTACTGTCGTTCGGTGAAAGGTTAGTTATGATGGGGAAGATGAGGAAAGGAGGGGAGACGTACGATGGAGTCCTTCAGCACCAACTCCTCCTCCTTCCGCGTTGCGGCGACTTTATCCTTCTTCGCCTCCTCAGCGCGGCGCACGCTCTCTGCATCCTTACGCAGCTTGCTCTGCAAACGCTGCTCGATGAGCTGGCGTTTTTTGGCCTGGCCACAGAGCAACCCATTAGCACTCATACACCAACGACCAACGACATAAGAAGGAAAGCACTCACCGCCTCACTCGCATTCCTCTCCTTATCCTCAATCTTCGCCTTATTCAGCGTCCCCACCAATATCCCAAACATGCTCTTCCCGCGCTTGCGCTCGCGCGCGCCCTGTCCCGCGGAGAGGTCCAGCCGGGGGCGTTTCTTGCCTGCGCCCGGCTCGGGGGCCTTGGGCTCGGGCGAGGCGTGCCCGTTTTCATGTTTTGGTCTGTGGTAGATGGGAAGGGTTAGTTGCGGAGAGAAAAGAGGGAAAGGGGGGGACGTACGACTCGGAGGACATGGCGGTTTCGTGGCAAGGAGGGAGGAGGGGCGTGGGAAATTTGGCAGAGGGGGAATGGCGTATCTTCCGCCGCGATTGAGCGTATCTCCAGGTTTCGATCTCCTCCCCACGTAAACTCTACTATTACTGGTACACATTGCAAGCAAGCAGGCATGCCACCCAAACCCGCCATCCCTCCGGCCCCTATCACCCGGCACGGCAAATCCAGCGCACGCAAGTCCGCGCCCAAGCCGCCCCTCCCCGCCCCCGAGCGGCTCAAGCGCC
>JASFDH010000846.1:0-18789 GCA_036937195.1 Nidularia pulvinata
TGACGAGCCCTCCGTCACTATACGATGGTCTATCCTTGGTTGCGGAGATGGGTTTGTATTATCTGGTTCTGCTGGAGCTCATGGAAGTGCACTCTGTGGTCTTCCGGCCAATCCATTGCGCATATTTGTGGATAAGTCAGTAACGCCTTGCCTTTGTACGGAGGGAATAAATATTTACATCTTGATGATAGCAATGACGAGCCTGCTGCAACCTATGATCCATCTCAGATTCCTTTCAATAGGGATACTGGTCAGCGAAGAAGGTAAGTGGTACCCACTGGGTTACGGACTGAAGATCTAGCTGGAAAAAAATATTTCTCTTCAGCATTCAAAACCTAGTCCAGTTTGACAGCGATCATGTCCTCGACGTCCATAAAGCTCGACTATATCCGTTTGATACCTATCTCCTCGCCAGTACGCTTCACGCTGTCTCTTTCGACAACCAAACCATCCCCATCCGGAGAGTAGCCACAATCGACATCACCTCGAGCTTCGACATCGAAACAACGGATATTGATAGCTTTTCCACATCATCCGATGGGCAAGAACAAGCAAGTCGAGATATCGACATGCGCATTAGTCGTCCGAATGAAGCTCGCTTTTTTGCTTTACTTCTATTCACCGTCAGCTGGGTGCTTACGCATGTCACCATCGGGCATGTTTTCCTGGCGAGAAGACTTACGGGGCTAACGCCGCTGCTCAAGCACCTTGTGTCTGCAGGTGCCATCCTGGTAGCACTACCACAAATGCGAAACAGTATGCCTGATGCCCCGGGTCTTGATGGTATGTCGCCATCTTGCGTAGGCTGGATACAAGATGCTCACATTTGTCGTCTCGAACAGGTGTCCTTATAGGTGTGCTCTACTGGCCAACATATGTGTGTAGCACATTGCTAACATCATCTTCCAGACTGCATTGGCTTCTTCCCCCAGATGGGCATTACGGGAATTTCCGTCATTATTCTACTTCTTCTGTTGGCTACTCAAGAATTCGATCTAATTGGCCATCACCTACCAATCCCCATGCCACACCTATCTCAACCCCTTCCTATTCCGCACACTCGTGAAGTGTCCAGAGCAAAGCAACTCCGGCCCCCGTCTTCACCTCGTGAAAATTCAACCTCGATGGAAATAGCGCACTATGAGATGCATCGGCTCATGAAACATCTGAAGGGACAATATGTCTTCCCTCCAGTGCAACCTTCCCACCGCCTGCGCCCCTCAGATGCATCTAAACCCTCTCATAGGAGAGTGAAAACGATGTCAAAGATCATGGAAGCAGGCGAGGTGTCTCATTGGTCGGATGAAGAATGATAGAATGGATGGAGTTCTGTGCCGGATGTGCGCCGATACCATGGTAGCAGATGTAAATACCCCTTCGAATTCTTGCTGTAGAGTGCATGGATGAAGAATTGTATACTTGTGCTTATAGAAACTTTCATGAATGGCGAATTTTTTGTCTAATTTTTCTGAGCAAGCGAGTAGCGACTAATCGCGTGGTGGCGGTTGGTGGAAGGCAGTGTTCCCTCAGGCTCAAGACGCGTCGGCATGGTATCGGGGCTCCTACTTTTAGCCATAGTGTTACGGTAGACTGGCAGTGAGCCTGTCTTGCTAGTGAACGCACTTCTGGTATAGACGAGCCATGGCTCAAGGGACATTGTTGTAGCATTACTGTGGAAGGGCGCACATAGTACATCTATTTGGCGTGACGGTATAAAAACTGAAAGGCACCGGAGGATTTTGAACATGTGTTTAGGCTAGACGGTACTTCATTGTAAACGACTTCCTTACCATAATCACGATGTTTCCCCAATATCCTGTACACAAAATGGTATATAGAAACCTAAAGTCACCATACTCACCTCAAGCTAACTGAATTGCCTTGATTATCAGCAGAAGCCAATACGCAGGGACTAGGGCTACAGCAGTCTTCCTATCCATTCCTATCGCGTTACTAAATCCTCCAGAAGTCTGTGTTGGGGGCGATGCATTCGTGAGCGTATACACAGGAACGACCTTCCCAGCGAACTGTGTCATTATTGTCGTGGTCTGTTGATCTTGCACTTTGGCTATAATAATATCGACACAATTGCCTGTTCCGTCCGCGTTGAAAGTGCAAGATCCCGTCTCCGTATTTCCATTCACGCTGTCGCTGTGGGACCAGCGAGCCCCTGAGGCATTTTCTTCAAACGTGACTGCAAAATATCATGGTCAGATACGGCGGTCGCCATGCTTCAATGATTCGTAAAGTTAACACACATGTCATGGTCGGCGTAGCGGTAAACGTTGTTAGCTGCCCATTGGCGGGGAGAGAGAGCTCAACGGTCTCCGTCCAGAATTTCTCTTCAGAGTAGGTTGTGTAACCATCTTTCCCTACACCGAGAACACTTGCTGTGATGACCCTTCCTATTGTACCTGGCTCCTCTGCAGAATCGCTCTTGACATCGTAAAGGGTTACTACTGCAGCATGGGCTACAGAAAGAGGAGTGGGAAGTGAGAATCAACGAAATACAGTGACTATATATATTTAAGCAACATACTAGACGCCAGAATCGTGAAAATAAGAGTGAAATTCGTGAGCAGCTTCATGATGGGGGCTAGAAGAGTCAGCGAGCCTCAGTAATATGCACATCAATCACTTGGCTTTATAGTCCAAATTTCTCGCGTAACGTTAATCGAGGCTCGAGCGCCCAGCGGATTCGCTCCGGGCCGGCGGTGTCAGACGGCGCAGATATTATATTATATGATAAAAATCTACTCAGCTGATCCATTTTTCGCGGTGAAACATACGCTTGAACTCTTGTAACGTGTTGTACAAGTCGCGTTCTCTTCAAGGATCCAAGAGATAGAAAGCGACTGCTGAATGTTTCGTCAAAACGTGAATCAAAGTGAAACAGTAAGATAAAGCATAGGCTAATACAAAAGAACGGGGGTAATGCAGATGGGTGAACAGAGATCAAGGTACAGCATGAGTTAAGACCTGAGAGACAGATATCGTTTGATTGACCTTGTGAAATGCCAAGGATGAAAAAGGTTGCTTTAGATATTGAGCGGAGGGATCATCACCATAATGCGTGTGGGCAGGACCTTTGACCGTAAATGTGCTGATCTGAGTTGAGGACGCGGCGCTGACTGCAGACAGTTAAATACCATCCGCAAGATGATGGTCCGTGCCATTCAATACCCGCCGATCTGTGTAACAACAGGAATAACAGAATTCGAAATGGCGTTGAAATCGCAGCGGCCAGCCACCTGAATGTAGAGTGCTCTTGCTCCTGCATTCTGTGCATCTAATGAATTCTATGAGGACAGACTGATCAGCAGGGAATGACAACCAAGACCTGGATGGCACTCACCTTAAATCTGATAGCATAATTATCGGAGTCAGGACGCATCTTCCACTTACACAGAAAGGTATTGCTGAGAGCAGGTTCACTCTAGTAAGAAACGAGAAGCAAATGTCCAGTGCTTAAGTGAAATTATTCAATATTATACAACCGGATGAATACAAAAGTAGAGCTAGACATCTCCAAAGAGTCGTTTTCTGTGCCATGCAGGTCAGGAACAGGGTCAAATGCAATCAGGCAGAAATATCGCTTACAAGCGTACCGGAGCCTCACTGAACACCGTCGGCCCGCCTACCATCTCGCGCGTCCACACATCGCGCATGAACCACGCGATGTGCCCCACAGCACATCCTACCAGGTCGCCCGCGGCAGCCTTCCATGTCCCGTTCAGCACCCAGGAGAACGCGACCAGCGCCACGGGGAGGTACGGCGCTGTAATCGTGAAGAGACCGAAGAGCGATATAGGGGTAGATGGGTGCCGACGTGACCAGACGTATATCGGGACGAACGCGAGGGAGGAGGAGAGGAAGGGGAGGTTGAATAGAGGCGAGAGAGCCTGCATGAGAAGGGTTGTCAGTAGGATCTTGAATGACGACAATAAAGCGGAAGAACTGACGAGGAGCATAACGGAGGATTGGAGAAGGAGCCAGAAGTAGTCAGCTTTACGGTTGGCGAAGGATGATTCCTCCAACATCCGGCTATAGCGCATGCTATGGAGCAAGTGAGTACCGAGCACAACAACAGACAATAAATGGAGGCTCACAAGAAGAATAAATGAAAGACAAAATCCAGAGACAGAGGTCCGAAGAAAAAGAACGTCGTTAGTGTTCGCCACAACTACAAAGTCGCGTGAGCTCGTTCGACGGTCTCCTCAGCAGGATGACGGCATGCGCACTTGCATATTTCCAAACGCATTTTTGAAGCTAAAATACAGCTGAAGCGGTGTCACTAGTTGACATTGCTACAAGAACACAACCAACGAGTAAGTTCCCCGCGACCGTACAGCGCAGCTGCAACGAGCTCAAGGCACGCACCACAGCCAGGCTCATGATAACGGAGAGCGCGAGCCATCCGCGGGTTATTGGAGGCACTTGATAGAACCATGCTTCGAAACCGACTGGCATTGGGCGAGATTTGGAAGTTGAAGGGATGACGAATGAACGAACTTGAAGCAAGTTCGAGCGTGGCAGCAACGCCGAATCGACACGTCGCCGGACACGCCGGACCGCACTCGTGTGTCAGGTGTTTGGCATGGGCGTTGGGAGTAAATATACTCAAACCTGTGTATAAGTCGGGAAGTGCTCTTAAGCTTGTACAGAGTAGAAACACCAAGAACAGTAATAAAAGATAGTCGAGAGACATACAGTGGTATCTAAACACCAGGTGGGGATATATAGTTTGAACTTTGTTCGAGCGTCGAGCTTCGAGGCCCGTCGGCGAGGATAGTATGTAGAGAATAAACGAGGGAACAAAAAACCAGGACATAAAGAATCGTCATAGATATAGAAAAAAAGAACCCTTATGTGTGTGTGTGATGGAGAGAAGGAAAGGAAATACGGCGACCGGCGCGCGGGGGTTGTGTAAATCCCAAAGACGCAGAACCACCGCCGGAAACCATATTTCCCCTCCCAAAGTGTGCGTGTATACTCCAGCTACGTCGCAACCGTCTTAAAACTCGACGGCGCCGCCCTCGACGGCCTCGGCCCCGCCTTCTTCTTCGCCGCCGCTGCCGCGGCAGCCGCGTTCTCCGCCTCCTGCTTCGCCGCACGCAGCGCCGCGCTGCGGTTCGTCTTCGGCGCGATGGCAGGGGCCCCGATGCTGCTCGGGCGGGGACGCGGTTTCGCTGCAGGGACGGGTGCAGGCGCAGGGGTGGGGGCGGGCTTGGGCTTGGGGGCGAGGGACTGCCGGGGTTTTGAGGTGGGCGGGGGCCGGAGGGAGGCGACGGAGGATGCGCGCGGGGGGGCGCCGCGTGTGGGGGGTGGGGGGGTGCGCGGATGCTGGGGAGGCGGGGCGGGCGGTGCCGTTGAGGGAGTCTTGGGATGCGTTGCGCGAGAGGCCTGGAGTCTTGGGCGTGGATGCGGTGCGGACTTTGTGGAACGTTGTTAGGGTCGGGTGGAACGAGGGATGCGAGAGTGGGACTTACACATGAACGACGACGGGGGCGCCTGATCCTTCTGCGCCCGCAGCGCGGCGCTTTTGTTCAGCCTCGGAGCCACACTCGGCGCCTTCACCGACGCAACTGCAATGCTCTCCCGTCTCTTATGCCCCGGCACGCCCTCAAACGTCCCTTGCTTCCTCCCCTCCCCATCCTCCGCCGTAGCCGCGCGCCTCATCACCGCCGGCGCCTCTGGCTTCTGCCCCAGCCTCAGCGACGCAGCCCTCGTCATCCTTGGCGCAATGCTCGGCGCCGCCGTCGACGCAACCGAGATAGTCTCCGCCCTCTTGTGCCCAGGCACATTCGCGAACGTCTGTGCGAGCCTCTCCTTCGTCACAGGCGCGCGCGGGCCCGACGCAGACTTGTCCACGACCAGTCCAGCGCGCAGGGCGGCGGCGCGGCTCATGCGGGGGACGATATCCGGCTTCACAGTCGTCGCGGGCATTGGGCGCGCGCGGAACAGGCCCTTCCCATTCGGGCTGTGCTTACTCTCGCTCCCGTTCACCGTCGATCCGCCAGCATGAGACGACGTGGTGCGGCGCAGGGCGGAGAGGACGGACTCAGACACGGAGCGCACTGAGTCGTACTGGTTGTCTGGGAGGTCGGTGGTGGGGAAGGGCGGGGACGAGGCGAAGAGGGACGCGATTTGGATTTCGGCGGTGTGCGTGTCGGGGGATCCCATGAGTGCGTTCTGCTGCAGGGAGATGCCGTACAGCGCGCGCAGGGAGTTGGGCGCGTCGCGCCGCGCGACGTGCGGGTCCGGGTCGCCCATGAGCCTGTTCCAGACCTCGACGGCGCGTCGGCGCTCGAGGACGTACACCCATACGGGGCCCCTAGTAGCGGCACGCGGTCAGTGCCCGTCTTGTTTATAGCAGAACAAGAAAAGCGACGCACTCTGCGAGCGACTCTGCGTCATCCCCGAACAGCTCATACAGCGTCTCCGGGTCGGTCTCCGTGTCGAATTCCATCTGCCTCTCTTTCACGATCTACATGACGAAATCACGGGAGCCGAAGAAGTCAGGGTCCTGGGCTTCACTAGAAAACGAACTCGGAGCCGGCGTACCTCGAAGCTCGCAGCCTGGATGCGGGGCTCGATGTCGAAACGGTGCTGGAGAGCATGGTGCTTGATGATGGCTACTGTGCGCGTGACAGGCGCGGTCGACGACGAGGACGAGGAGAAGGAGTTGTGCATGTGCTCGGCAGCGGGCGAGGTGACGGTGGGTTCTTCTTCATAACGGGGTTCGTCGGGGCCGAGTTCGCGGCGAGGTGATTCCGGAGGGGGCGTCGGGGACATTTACTGTAGAAGGAATAGAATTTGAACGGGAATAAGTGCTAAGAAGAAGAGAAAGAATGTGGGATATATGTTATGTACGAAGAAATAAAGGAGCCAGGCGTTGAAGTCGAGTTGAACGTTCAACTTTTGTGAAAGATACAAGCCAGCCGGCCTCTGTCACGACCCCGGACACCGATCACACGTCGATCGTGATCTGGCACTTATGTAATACAAGGCCCCTCTGACGTCGTCGTTCTGCCGAGGAATCTTCCAGAGGCTGTACTCAGCGAGAACGGTGGATTCGTACTCGGAATGAGCTCGTCGTAAGAGGTGCACAACCGCAGACAACCGCCTCGAAGCTTGGCTGGAAGTAGGACTCGCGGCCACCATGGATACCACGTCCTGACACGTGTTGGCCTAACAACACGCTTTACCGATGTCACTTCATTAAGAGCAAAGTTCCATCTGCACGTCCTATCGCACGGAATATCATTATGAGTGATGCCAGTAGATATATATGCTAGGTTACATCGTATGTAATGCGTGGATTAAATTTGATATCGATACAGATTTTCATGCCTGCAGCTATGGAACGAACGGGGGGAATTGAAAGTAATATGCAGTTCATCTAAATAGAATAGTAAAATCATAGGTGATGACTATGAGCCTGCCCACCACTTCCCTATCTTCGCGGTGCTATACCGCACGCTCTTCGTGATCCCTGCGCTCGCGATGCCCTTGATTGACTGCACCGTCGCGGGGTACCGCACGATCCGGCTCATCTCTGGAAGACGGTACATGAGTAAGTAAGAAAGACGGACACGCAAAAACACAAGACGCACCCTCATTCAGCACTCCCGGCAGCCGCTCGTCTCCCGCCAACCGTACCCAATATGTGCTCTCATCCGCCTCCAGCTCCCCCTCCGCCCCCTGCAGCCGCCGCGCATAGTTGTTCTTCACCCCCGCAAGCAAATGCGACGGCAGCTTCCTCAAATGCGCCGACCTCGCGCGCGCACCCACGTCCTGCTGTATCGTCTGCGCATGCTCGGGCCAATACACGCCCGGGAGGCCGACAACAAGGCGGTGGTACAGCTCCTTGAACTGCGCGCCCTGCTTGCGCACGATGTTGCCGACTTTGGCGCGGTTCTCGGCGGGGAGGAGCATGCGCGGGTCGCCCACGTACGAGATACCCGCGATGCGCTCGAAGAGCGCGGTCTCGGAGAACTCCTCGGGGAGCGTGAGCAGCGCGGCGCGCACGGCGGAGGTGAGGTTCACTTGCTGCGTGAGCCGCACGCGCGCGTCGTCTTTGATGATGCGCAGGGGCTTGTGCATCCGCCCTGCGAGGTAGAGCGTGCGCCAGTTGAGCAGGTCGGAGCAGAGGTTGTCCACGGTTGTGACGCCGTATTTAATGGTCTGTACCAGTTGGTCAGCACGGCGAGGAATCGTACGGGGGAAAAGCTGGACGCACCACGCCATTCATAGGCACATACGCATTGAACCACACCCCCGGGCCAATCTCCTCCACCCTCGACACATACGACGACCCCAGCAGCCTCGCATGCAGCGGATAATGGCCCGGAAACTGCTGCATATTAATCGAATGGAAGTGCGCAGGGTGCGTTACAGCAAACATAAAATCGAGCATCGGGCCCGCGGTGCCCCCCGCCTGGGGCGGCGCATACCCGTCCTGCTCAAAGACCCCCGAGCCATACGCAAACGCATACCGAATGGGGGCATCGAACTTGGCGACGATGGACTCGAGGAGCGCGCGGGTGGAGTTGGACACGGGCAGCAGCTGGTTGCGGCCGAAGGTGGGCGGGAGCTTGGGGAGCGCTTGGTGGTGGTGCGGGACGAAGGGGCGCGGCTGGGGATAGAGGCGCGATTTGGCGGTCTTTGCGGGGGGGTGCTTGGGCGGAGGGAGGTGGTGCGGGTCTGGAGAGGATGAGGAAACAGACTCGGTAGCGAGGGTACGGATGAGGACGGCAGGGAGGGAGAGGGCGTGCGGGCTGCGGATGGCGGTGGGGAGCATGGCGATGATATAGAGTAGAGAGCGATGGGATGTATAGAAGGAGGGTAGAAGATGTAAAGCAGAGGATGTAATGCAGAGCGTATTCGGTGTGGGGTGAACGCTAGGCAAAGCCTTTCGGCACGGCAACTCCACGTACACGTGCTTCAACCCGGACCCTGCTATTAATAGCCACCGCATCTTCTACTTCTCTCTGTTCGAGTTTGCACCTATCAACTACTCGAGAACTTCCATAGCCTAGGCAGTTCTAAGAGCCAAATGTGTCATTTACCTGGTTAAACTTAATTTACTATGGATATAATTTTTCATACGCCTTTCTGTTTCTGGAATACAATGTAAGTCTAGTTATATACAGTCTTAGCATCGCATTAAGATCCTAGGAACGGACAGAGATGTCGCACGAAATGGCAACGATAGCACTCACGCAGCGACAGGCCTGAGGATGCAATTCTGCCGATGATCTTTGGAGTCACTGTTATCCATCTCATCAGCTTGAGAAACAAATCCGACAGATAATGAAGAATCTAGAACTCCCTCCATTTCGGCCATGCAGGCTGAGCTCACCGATGATCGCACTTATTTAACAGCTGACACCAGCGACAGTAATAACTTGACGGTGCGTTGGATCCGTTCTAAGTAGGATAGATTCGCAAATGGTGAGGTCTAGAGCAGGCTGAACGTCAACGAGGCTGGGACGGTGGATCGAAATATACGATATTTATCTTCAGTCCACGAAATTCCCGACCATCTGCTTCTCCGCCGCTGTTAGTTGTCCCACTAAAATCCTCGAGTTGAGGATTTAATTATCATCGACTTTAATCGGGTCATACCTGTACCAGTGATGACTTTGGATATCCAAAGCATACAGTACCACCAATTGGTTAAAGCTTCGGCGGTGAAACTAAAGTCTCCGAATCTGCGGGACCAGTTTTATCGGCTTCCTCGCTGTCCGTGTACTACAGCTCCAAGTTCAACGAAGCACATCATCCCAGCGGCATCGCAGTACGTATTATCTTCTAATAATACCGTCTTCTATATAAATAAGTCATCTTCTCGAGTTCTAATGAGTGCCAAATAAAAAAGAACACGCAGCACTGAACCGCCTGACAAGTCTGAATCCTTCAGCTTCCCCCAGTTTAAAAAACGCATCATGTATGCATCTACCATGCCAAGAATAGGATAGATCTTATTGTGAATCGAGGTCGCGCAGTGGTAAATAGCCGAACTTGACTAGTTATCTTACCTTTTACAGAGGCTTTTTTATACGACAGTACAAGTATTCTACAGTATTCTAGATAGCTACAGAATTTATCTACTGAGTCAATGCTTGCTAAGTCCTAACAGTATTACTAACCTATTACTAAGCTCAAATTATCCTTGTTCTAGCAACTTCCTGTATGTGCCGGATTGACATCTAACAGATCCTGATCCAGTCCTGAGGCCTGATCGTAGATTCAGGTGAGTGCAACGCGACGAATTATGTCCCAAATGCAAAGTTGAAACTTTATTTGCGTATGGTTGGCTGGAGGTCCTGATCGCAATAGAGCACGCTAATCCGACATATCAACGATCATCGAATTTGCGTTTTGCCTTTCCATAACACTGTCACTGCCAGACTTGATTGAAGCTATGTATTCGCAGCTGGACATGCCCATTCAGCTCCGTAGCTTCCTGCCTTCTCCCATGTTCTACCTCTCGAAAATTCTAGGCTCAAACCTACCCTGGACGCGTAGCAAGCCCCAGTACTTCCACCTGAGTGCTAATAAGTGTGCGGTGAGAATTAATACCGGAGCATGCAGGAAATTTCTAGATACTTCACGGAGATTACGACAACGAATAATAAATAGAACACACCTTGCTCAAGCGTGTACCGGTAAGATATGCCCAGTATAAGTAGCATCCCATGGTCCTCGTATCTCTCTGTATCCCCTCTCTCCAAGAATTCACCCAACATATCTTTCGTGAGTCCTATGTCGTATACAAAAGCAGAAACGATAGTCATCTCACCCACGGGACCCCATGTAGCTTTAGTAGCGGCCAGATACTACTCATGGATAACCAGCTCTTCCCCGCTGAAATATACGAGTCGTCCCCGTCGGCCACAGTGGACTACGACCACCAGGTAAAATATGACTACCATGAGCTCCAATGTAGGACCTAAGTACAAGCAGCTTAGCCCGCAGCAGAATTTCTTCAGGATGCTGAATGAGGAGGGATTGGACATACAGATGCCGCCCACGTCGACGGTCAGTGCCGACATTACCTGCTTAGAGCGATAAAGTAACTTAACTTGCACCCGTATTATCTCATTTTGGCGCCGGTAAAGCAGTCAAATAGCGCGTCCCCGCCCGCTGACGTTCCTGAGGACGACGGTTCGGAGGATACGATCGTCTCCGTGTCCACAGTATTCCACCCCGGCGCACACGCAACCCCTTCAGACCTACTCCTCTCTTCGTCCGATTCCGTCCTGTTCTACGTGCACATACACACGATCCGACAAGTCGCCCCTCGCGCCTTCGGCCTCGATGCGCCATTCAAGTTCACCAACGGCATCGTCTCCATCCCCGAGCCTGCCGAGGTCCTCAATATCATCCTGCATATGCTCTACGGCACATCCAGTGCGGTTCACTCGCCCACATTCGACACGCTCGCTACAGCGGTGGACTGCATGCCCACGCATGACATCGTGCCGAGTGCGCACATCCGCCCGGGGACTCCGCTGTACGCGCTGCTGCTCTCCCATGCGCCGCTAGTCCCACTGAAGCTGTACACACTCGCCGCACACCACTCCCTGGAGGATCTAGCGGTAACAACGTCGTCTCATCTCCTAGCGTTCTCCCTCGCGAGCATCTCGGAAGAAGTAGCAACACGCATGGGCGCGTCCTACCTCCGGCGACTGGTGCTCCTGCACGTGCACCGGCTTGATGCACTGCGGCGCGTCCTCTTGCCCCCGCCGCTCCCACACCCTGCGACACAAAATTGCACGTTTGAGGACCAGAAGAAGCTTACGCGCGCATGGGCACTGGTAGCGGCGCATCTTGCGTGGGATGCGCGTTCTGGTTAGTGACGCTTTTTTGTACGTTGGTTGACGCTGAATCAAATTTTAGACTTATCGACACATAGTATGCAGAGCGCGTTCAGACCAATGACGGACGATTTGGAATGCGAAATGTGTTTGGAGGGGCTGAATAATAGGATTAAGGTTGCTATTGTTCAGTGGACTGCTGTGGAAGTGAGTGTCACTAATCATCGATAACTTGATGAAAGTTACTTACGAGGCTCTAGCGCACAATCTGACGACCAACCATGAAGACAATAAATGTCTGTCTCGAATCTCATGCTTGCACTTCAAAACGGAGTCTGATTGGACTCCGACTATATTCCTTCCTGAAAAAAATTCCAAGTTAGCCTTGCATCATACCCTACAGAGACCCGCAAAAAAAATCGTACATCTATCGCACTGCTCAAGCTCCTCACCTTTATGATAACCTCAGGTTTTCAGTAAATCCTATTTCTTATATCTCACTTTGCATCAGTATTCTTGTGCAGTTGCTGTGTCACACGTTGCGACAATTCATACCTGGGATCTTGAGGTACGTGCATCCTGGAAGGGTATGTTGAAGCTTATACTCATGGTCGTTCCGTCTACCTTAGTACGGGATTGATAGGAATGGCTATACATCCATCATACGCATGTGGGATGAGCAGATGTAGTGTGTAATTAGGAGAAATGGAGAGCGTACGTGGAAATTGCGAGCTTTCGGGGTGGCATGGTGATTTAACGTTCGCTCTATAGGACTTCAGATGGATAACGGTGATCTCAGACTAATATAATGGTCATGGACTTCCAGGTGTGTGATGTTAGACATCAGGGTCAACAAAAAAACAAATGTCCTGCAAGTTTGCACGCGGTGTAACTCGAGTGGCATTTCTTGTAAGTATCATAAGTCATTCAGGTTTTGGCACTGAGCAGTCCAGTCAGGATTCTGTAGGATGCGTTGTTGATGATTATGCTCACCATTACGACCATTCTGGTGCTGAGCCCCTCTACAGCCGAGTGAATAGATCCTACAGCATACCAGAACGATGGTAGTAAGGGAGCGGAGGTGGTGCCATCGGGAGGAGAGAGGGTGTGTACAGCTGAAGTTGGCCACGGCAGTTGACGGTGCAAGACTCCATGGTCCTAGCCTTAGGTCAACCTAAGGCACGTCTAAGATGGGCGGCGAAGGTGAGGAGGCAGGAAGGAAATGCAATCCTCTGCGCTGGAGGGACTGGGCAACATGACTTTGTAAGAAACTAGATACGAGATCTCAGTCCTTAGAAGCCAAAAGACTGGGTTAATTGGTTACTTAGATACGAGATCTAGGAGTACAAAGATGTTTTAAGTAGTGAAGCTTACCTCAGTCTTTAGAAGCCAAAAGACTGAGTTTATGAAGACCAGAAGAAGTACTATTTAACTGAAAGTGTCAGTAGTAAACTACAAGGAGTTATAAGACGAAGTAACTACAATAGAAGAAGTAATGAGAGCATATGGATTTATGCTTCGGGCAGTGTAACACAAATACCTAGGACTACAAAAGAAGTTAAGTCGAAATTGAATAGCCATAAGTAATATACACTGAAATAGAGCAATATATAATACAGAGGAATGAACGATACTTAATACATAGTGCGCGGGCACGAATATCGGGATCGAGAGTAGGCGAGGGGACGCGATTTGATGGGGGCGTGTCGCGTTTGGGATGTCACGGGATTCGTTCCAACAGACTTGACTGAGCTTGACGGTCATGAGGTCATGAAGAAACAGCCGCCTAGGGCGCATATGCCATTGGGGCCATCGGGCCGCTCGCAAATTCCGTCTCAGTTCGAAACTCAATGTCTTAGATCTTAACTCTTGACTCTTTCCTTGCTCTCTTCCATTTCATTCCTAACGTTTAATCTCCATCTCCCCACTGTCCCTAGTCTCCATTTTATGATGTCGAGGAGGGCCACCAAGTCACTGTGCGTGCATTATTTCTCACCCATTTCTAATGTCTCATTGCCATTCCAGCGCACGGAAAAAGAAAGAGGAACGTAGTCTCGAGACGCAACTGAGCGACTTATACAGCGGCTCTCTTGGGCCGGTATATCGCCTTCCTAACGAGATCCTCGCTCAAATATTTCTTCTTTGCTATCCAACCATCGAATTCCGCGACCGTGTCTCCTTCCCCGCAGTATTGCAGGTGAACCGCCGCTGGAGGTCTTTTGCGAGCTTCTTTCGGCCCCTATGGTCACATTTGTTCATAAAATGGAATGACTACGACACCAAGGTCACTCCCAAAGGCACGCATTTTATAGCGGCAGTGAGGACGTGCCTCCGTCACTCGGGCAAGCTGCCACTTTCATTCACCTTCTCAAGAGATAAACTGTGCTCGCCTAGAGTGCAAGATCCGAACGCTTGGGACTCTGCACCATCATCAAGCTTTGTCGTCCGTGTTCTCATCGGGCTCTTTCTAAATCATCACCGCCGCTGGCAAGATGTCACGCTCCATGTAGACTTCAGATTTGTACTATTCCGGTTGATCTCTGCCCTCGATAACCAATTCCCGATATTGCATGCGTTGTCTTTATACAAATGCACAAATTGCACCATTTATCGATCCATACAAGATCCCTTGAATGACTTTGACTCTGCTAAAAATCTCACTTCTCTATCACTCCAGAACTTTTCACTCCCAGATGATCCCTTTTCTTCACCTTGGCGTCAAATTACACATTTTTCGTCTTTTAACAATACAAATCTCTGTTCCTTTCTGCTAAAGATGCCTAGTCTTACTCAGCTGAAGATCTACATCAATTCCTCAGAAGCTGAACTCCCAGTACAAAACATGGTGTTGAACAAAGTGACATCTCTTCACCTCGATGGTACTAGAGACTCCATTGCGAACCATCTCAACGTTCTAAAGGTACCCAGACTGGAAAATCTATTCATAAACGGTGCTTCCTTATGTCCGGGGCCGTACTTCGAACCACAGATCAGCGCCCTTCTCTCTTTCCTTCGCCGCTCCTCCTGTCCCCTTACCACTCTTACCGTGGCTCATATATCGCCCACAGCTATCATTAAACTTCTTGGTGCTATTCCAGAGATCTGCAGCATTCATTTCAAGCATCTCTATGGTATGGGGTACCATGCACTGGCGCCAGAAGCCGCAGTGGAGCTCGAAACGTTGATCTGCGCGGCCGTTTGTTCGCCGGAAGTTCACTTTTGTGTTATCATTGATCCAGTAGAGGACGGCGATGCCTCTGGATTCATTGACCAAGTGCGACGCATATTGTTTCCAGCGAATACAGGGCTTTGAAGTTACACATCGTTGGGGCGAAGCATCGGATATCGATATCTACATTGATTCTGAAGATCGATCATGGCATGGCCGACACTGCTCAAGTTGTATGGAGCGACGGGTTTCCGAGACATTGTCACTTAGATACCTGGTACTAATATATGCAAGGCACTCAGAGATGGTGTAGAACTTTACAGAACATGAATATTTGGATGAAGCACAACACACAATGGCATACCTCGCCACTGGCGCCTGGAAGAAGTTGTACACAGGGGGCACAGACGAGGAGAGCGAGAGCTGCGAGTCGTTTTCCCTTGCAGTGTTGGGGTGGAGTCTAGGTATTTTTGGGATGGTAGTGCAAGTGCCATGGGAGATGATGTAGGCTGTAGAGGATATGCTTGGGGAGAGGCGCCTTCTAGATCGTCTTCGAGCTGCTGCTCGGTATGAGGGGGATGAAGATGATGGCGTTTTCGGCGCCTGCGGGGAGGTACCACCAGAAGCCCTCGGCGATGAGTACATTGAGGGTGGGGCCTATCATTGCACTAGTATTGGTCCGCTTATACTGGATGTGGAGGAGGTTGGGGTGGCGAGGATGGTCGGCGAGGATGGTCGGCGAGGATGGTCGGCGAGGATAGTTGGCAAGGATGGTTGGCAAGGATGGTCGGCGAGGATAGGGAAGCCGATATGCTGGTCACACTAGATGCGGATACGGAGTTGGGGATGGTATTTCCTTGTCCGTCCAGTGGAGTATATCTACCATTTAAACCGTAAGTAAGTCAATAAATAAGGAGCAAAACGACCATCGATGACATACATGAGCCCTGTCAACTCAACACACCATAACTGCCCTCCACTTCCCGGACATACGTGACATTAACTACATGCTCCCTCTCCTCCAACTGTTCACGCGAGAAAATAACCGTATCGCAAGGCAATGTATGGGTGAACTTCCCGTCGGGGGCGCTGTCGAGCTCGACGCTGGTCGCGGAGCTGTTGTCGATGCTCACGGTTACGACCATTCCGGTGCCGGGAGTCCCTCCACGGCCGAGGACGCAGATTGTCGAGCCTGTGGCAATTATAAGGAAAACGTGGTGGTGCTATAGAGAGAGGAACGTACCAGTGCAGTTGAACGACGTGCCACGGTTAAAGTTCATGTTTCAGCACCGCAAGTTCCGCGGTCCTAGCCTTTGGTTAGCCTACAATGCGTCTGCATGGTGAGATGGGCGGCGAAGATGAGGAGAAAGGGAGAAAACGTACTTGATGGAGGGGTCGTTGATCTCGGCGGGGGCATTGGTGAGAGTTTGGGCTTTTCCAGATGGCGAAGAGGATCAGGAATAGCGCCAGAAGTGGCTGGAAGAGACGCTGTGTGCGAGTCTATATCCACGCCCGTGCACTGGGGAGAGAAGGAAGCCTTGTCAGCGGGGAACGCGATCCGCCCCCGGACTTCTTTATGTAGATTGCAGTAACCTAGGCTAGGGGTAGCATTTTCCGATACCTTCGCGGTTGTCTCAGTCCGCCGTCGTGGGAGGCTTCAAAGCTGACATGCTAAAGAGCATGAGACCTTGGATGGGCGAGATGATTAGACGCGGGGACACGAGACTAACGCCAGTGCAACGAGCGGCCGGTTTGAATTCTTTGCAGTGATCCAGGTGTGTGTTGGCCGCCCAGATATTAAAGTTCAGGTAAGTATCAGTGATACCTCGGGTGCGTGGAGTACAAAGGAAGGTATCAGGACTAAGGGGCATGCATCAACTTGGTTGAGGTACTTGGGAAACTAGAGCAAGGCAGGCTCAGGCGAGGACTTCTTTATGTAAACTCCTGATGCGCGTCCAGTGTCAAATCTGCTAGATACCAGTAGTTCTATCTTCCACTTGAGTGCATTTACAGGGGAATATAGTTTAAGTTTGCTGCATTGGAGGAAGATGAAGTAGCCATCCTGAACGACGTGGGACGGCTTGGGCAGAAGTGTGGCAGTGATGACACCACGGCTGCGTGAGGCTCTCGAGAGCACATTCTGGCGTAGTCTTTCAGAGTGGCCTGTCGATGTCTTGTCATAATTGCCTTTCGACCAGGCACAGTGAGAGAGCAAGAGCAATGCGGCCCGGTTGCCTAAAAATGAAGAGGCCAAAAATAGGCGCAACACCGGGCGGATTTCCGTTAGAATCATTGCCAACTCATGCCGACGTGTAACTGAGCTCGTATTGCTCCTCGACGACTGATATTCGTATTTATCCAGGACACCAGGAATACTCGATTGTATACTTGACTGTATACTTCGTACTGCGGGCTTGATACCGAAATACCCAGGGCGACATGCACGCAGCGCTCGCCGTGGCATTCGCAGCTCTTCTCTTCGCGTCCCCCGCATGGGCTGCCCCGTCGTCCCCATACGATCCCTTCCGCGCCATCGCCCTCCAGGTACCCAAGCCGCCTGAGCAACCTGTCTGCTGCCTCAAGCCCCTCCCACCGCTCGACCCTGTCCCGGACGACATACTCCTCTCCTTCGAGGAATGGAAGGCCAAGCAGAGCGCCGTCCACGCCCCGGACCCCGCCAGTCCGGGTAGCACGAATGACTCTGCCGCCCCTCCAGTGGACAACACATCATCTATCCCAACCACGCCCCAGGTTGCGCACCCCCCAAGCACAGCGGACATCCCCTCCGCGGCCCTCGCCCCGCCCCAAACCGAGCCCATCTCGCCGCACTTCCGCGTCCCCCTCACCGACCGGTTTAACTACGCTAACCTCGACTGCTCCGCGCGTGTGCACCTGTCGCACCGCACTGCCAAGTCTCCTGCATCCATCCTGTCGAGCAAGAAGGACCGGTACATGCTCTCCCCGTGCACGGGCAAGGGCAAGGGCAAAGGACGTGACGAGCCGCAGTTCGTTGTGGTTGAGCTGTGTGATGATATCCGCATCGACACAGTGCAGCTCGCGAACTTTGAGTTCTTCAGTGGGATATTCAAGGACTTTACGGTGAGCGTTGCGAAGACCTATTCGACCGACCTGGATGGGTGGACTGTAGTCGGAACCTACAGAGCAAAGAACATCCGCGGTGTGCAGGTGCGCCCTATCCTATCCCTTAACCTCATTGCCTTCTAACCCCTCCCG
Organism: Nidularia pulvinata; assembly: GCA_036937195.1. Taxonomy (NCBI): domain Eukaryota; kingdom Fungi; phylum Basidiomycota; class Agaricomycetes; order Agaricales; family Nidulariaceae; genus Nidularia; species Nidularia pulvinata. The sequence goes on from JASFDH010000846.1 coordinate 18,229, forward strand.
TACCCAAATCCAGTCCTTTCACCCCCCGCTCTCGCTGCTCGACTTCTACCGCTACCTGCGTATCGACTTCCACTCGCACTACGGAAATGAGTACTACTGCCCCGTGTCCCTCCTGCGCGTGTACGGCCTCACGCACCTCGAGCAGTGGAAATGGGACATCTGGGAGGCAGAGAGTCGTGCCAAGGCCGAGGAGAAGTGGAAAGAGACGCCGAAGGTTTTAGTGAGGGAAGTGGAGGGGGTGGAGGAGGAACAAGGTAGAGGAGCTGTTGAAATATCGGCGTCGATGTCTTCCCCTGTACCTACGCCCGTCCAGGTGACGATCATCTCGAGCCAGCACCCCGCCGCTGCAAACGCCACTACTACCACCGCCACGCCCACAGAGGAAGTCAAGACACACTCAACCGACACATACATGTCCTCGTCTCTTGGAATCACGGGGGCAGATATCCAGGATCCCTCGGCAACTGGGATAACAACGTCACAAGAGTCGGAACCGACGCCCCCTCTGAAGGCGGAGGGGGAGGAGGATCCCGCGGGTGGTTCGAATTCGAATGCAAGTGC